>OX344754.2:13472500-13555868 GCA_947034885.2 Thuidium tamariscinum
CATATTTAATAGCACTTTCCACTTAATTTTCTTTCTAAATGAATATAAAAGTATTCTTGTTTAAATATTTTTTATATATGTAGACAAACCATTTCCTAACAGATTCACTAACATTCATAAATTATTGGACATGCATGATTTATCTTAAAAATGCTCAAAGACAAAACTTAATTTAATTGAAGGGCTAAAGGAGCCTATGTTTAAAAATTTATGTACATTAAACTTGTAGTTGATAGGTATTTTCAATATAAAATTTAGGGACAATTGAGCTATCTATAAAATACCCTAAACTGGGTTTTAAACCCACGAGTTTTGTGAAAAAGCTAGTTGAGTTTAAAAAGTTGAAATAAAAGTAGGTATGAAACTTATTTTTCTATAAAAATGGTGCCTAAAAAAGTTTGGTCTCGACTTCTGAAGTCTTGTGATATAAGTATCTTGCAAAAAAATTGACACTTCAACTATAGTTGCCTTTTCAACTTCAAAAAAAGTCATTCCCCAAGGTAGAGGGGGGACTTTAATACAAATGACTCAATTGTCTTGAATAAGTTAATCCTTTCATGAGTCTATGCATTACAAGTGAATGCCACCAATGTTCTTATACTTTGTCAAACTTGATTGTAAATTTCAAAATATCTATTATCAAAGTGTGTTCTAAATTAAGAAAGAAAAATTTCATAAAGTTCTATCCCATTTCAAAATTTTGATAAATTAAAAAATTGAAAGAATTATTGCAATTGTACTTTCTAAATGTCAAAATGCATAGTACACCATGCTATAAGATTTTCTTTTAAAACAATTTTTTGAATTTATATTATAAAATTACGTGTTTCATTTTGAACTTCATCTATAGTAAAAATTTGATATAATTCCTACCTATGTTCTAATTGATATAATATTCTATTTTCATTTTTTTCTTCAAATAATTACAATTATATGATTTTTTCATCAAAATCTATCAAATAATTAGTATTGATAGAAATGTAGTCTTTTACATACTAAAACATTAAGATTTTATATATCAATTACATAATACATTATTATAAAAAAATTTGAATTTTGAATTCAAAGGTCATGATTGCAAAGGATGCTTTGGGTGTAAGAATTAAATAATTAATTGAAAAATTTGCACACATATCTCTATTTCTACTTTTTTATTTTAAAATAATTTCAAATTAATTGAACTAATATTGATGTTATATTTGCAAATTTATTTTCACTTCTAATCACAAAAATTTGGCACTTTTTTATTTCTTTTACTTAGAGATTACAATTCTTTGGGAAACGGTGGAAGATGCCTTAGTAGGTCTAGAAGCAGGAGTTCACTTGGACTCCAACTTAACAGCTTCAATTAGATATATTAGGGTTTAGTGGTACAAAAGCAAGAGTTGAACTTAGACTTGAATTGGATTTGGGATTTGGGATTAGGAACCTTGCCTTCAAGAATTCAACAAGTTCAATGTCTGTTTCGCGAGTTCATTGTCCATTGTGTACAAATTAGGGTTTTGTGTTTAGAGTTTCAATAAAGTATTACAAATTATTGCATTGATTGTCTAATAAGTTTGTTGGAGTAGAATCAGAAGAAAGTGCTTTGGTATTGCCTTGCCTTTCTGTCTTCTAGGGTTGCCCTCCCTTGTCGGTTTGTTCCTCTTTTTTGTGGTTTTGCCTCTGGGCTTTCTTTCTTGTTCACTCCTGCCTCCAGTCATTGGTCTTTGGGTTTCCTTCAACCTTGCTTTCAGGACATTCACGTAGTTTTCTCTATCGGGGCCCACTTTGTTTTCACCCCTGCCAAAGGCGTTTTATTCTTCCCTCCATGCGACGGCAAGTTGGACTGGATTTGCGAGGTGGTGAATTGGACTGGATTGGATACGATAACTTGCAAAAGCTTCTTGCTGGGGGCTCCACCTTCTAAAAGGAGTTTTTTTTTGTAAGTAAAGTTCTCACCCTAATATCGGTTTTCTATTGAAAAGATTGCATTTTGATTTTTTTTTTTTTTTTTAAAACAAATGGTCAATTTCCATTGATAAGGAGGAAACAGTACATTGAACCAAGGGAGAACCCCGGTAAAGCATTTTTTTCTTGTTCTTTATCTAATAATAACAATTTTTCTTTCCGTGAAGGCCGAACTACACAGTACAACTGAGCAGAAGGACGGACAAAGTAAACCAAAGTCAGGAGAAAATTCCCTTCTTTGGCTGACCGATTCTCCACTCCATCTTCCTGTGAGTCCGGGGGCAAGCATCCTAGGATGAGCCACTAGGAACCAAGGAACTAGGAACCAAAGTGCCATTTATTTATTAATTTGAATATTTGGTGATACTTTGAAGAAAAAAACATAGTAGTTGAATAGGACTTGACAATATATTTTTTTCCTACTCCATTAAATCTACTAGTCACCTATTTTATAGTAGACATAGATATTAAAATACATTAATTTTTGTTTTCCTTTGTTCTTGCGCCCTAAAAAGCCTCTGATTTGAAGACTTCAAAAAATCATATAAATTAATATGAACGATAGAAAACTCATTTGACAATTATGATAGATACATATGTCCTATAGTTGCAATCTCATTGAATTTTCATTTGTAAAAACATGTGATTTCTAGTCCTAATGCTTTCCTAAATATGGCACTTAGCAGTGTGACTTTCCTAAAATACCAACATCAATTGTCCTATTCTATGTGAAACAATTGACTTTTTTTAATTATTATTAGATAATATTCCATTTATATTGAGACATGAAATATCTACATCTATGTTTCTAGAAAAATCAATAGTTCACTAATTCCTATGGAATTTCAAAAATGTTGTGATGCAACAAAAATATAATGTGATGTTCCTAGTGGCTCACCCTAGGATGTTTATACCCTGTCCCGGCTCTGAAAAAGTTAGATTGTAACCAAATACTATCAAATCTCTTAAGGAAGAGACCAGCTTTGTTTGGATACAAAGCGCACAAATTAGAACATTTTGATTCTTTCACGTTTGAATGTTGATATATATATATATATACTATTTGGTTCAATTATTTCGTAAGTGCGGAGCTGGGCTAGGTAGTGAAGATCTTGTTGTGGTTTCTACAAGTCTTCTTTGGTTGGGATCCGTGCCAGAGCACTGTTTGTTCTTGAAGGTATTGCTGTTGTTATATTTTGTGCAGATTTTATTACGGATTTCTTACTCTTTTGGTTCGCAAATCTATTAGCTTTTTGTTTTGAATTCATTCTTGAATTGTGAAATAGTTCTAGTTATTTTCAACTTGTGTGAACTTCTGCAAAAGTCAAATCGATACAATGGTTTTACATTTTTTCTTTTAACAAAATCGATTGTTTTATTTCATCACTTTGTTCGGAGTTGCCAGTTTATAAGAGTTTGGTTTCATATTTGTTGATAGAAAATGCTTTGACATGGTTAAATATGTTGATTCTCCGATCTGATGGTATTGTGACCTTTGTGTAATGTTATAGGTGAGGTACCATGTGTCCCTGACGCCTATCGAAAAGCAAATGGCTCAAGAAGTTTGTGTCGCTTCTGGAAAAGAGTAAGCCCTGTTCTTGCTAAAGTAAATAATCTACAATAGTTCATTAACTTCTATCTTTGAAGGGAAGTCCAGTAACTATTAAAAACAAGATCATAGGTGAGAGACTGAGAGTTTTTGAGTTGTTTGGGAAAACACTGAAATTTTTTAATTTTTGCAAATAATTTTTTAGGCAAATTTTGAATCCATATTTGCAATCAAAGGCCCCAAATTAGTGTAATAGAGTGTGCAAGGCATATTGGATTAGCACAAAATAGGAATCTTTTTGTTTTACTTGTACTTTAGGCCAATTATCCCCGAGTTGTTTTGGGGCACTTGTCAGCCTTGAAGTGCCCTGAAGTGCTTGTCTATTTCTTTGACATAGAATGCCCATTTTAACCCTGGAAGGCCCACGACCATTTTGGGTTCAAAAAAATTGTAGCTTTTGAAGTGCTATAAATCTAAATGTAACTAAGTAATACACATCTTAACCATACAATCTTGTAGTAAGCATGTTGTAGGTGGCATGGATCAAATTTGAAGTTATTTGACCACATAGATTGCAAGATAAAAATGTTTTAGTGTTGAAAAAAATGAAAAAAATGCTGAAATTTTCCTAAAAACTCAAGTAGAGGTGAAGTTTGACATCTGAACCTAAGTAGATGAAATTTTTCTTAACTATAAAGTGATTCAAAATCAGCATACAAACACATTGGTGAAAAAAATATCATTCAATTGACTCAATGCATTTGCAAAATAGCTTGCAAATGTCAAAAAATAGGTAAGAAAAGTTGCAAAAAACACATCTAGGGCTGAACCTCCTTCTACTAGAATGCACCTAAGTCATTGAGAACTTCTTGGATTGATGTAAAATTTTACTAACACAAAGTAGACTAATATGTGCAACTTTTAAAATTTCTTTTATTGAAATTGGACACTGTATGAAGAAGATACAAGTCGCCAAAGTTCACTGAAGTTGCAAAATGGTGGGATTTTGAATTTCGAATTGCTCCCAAACAATCTAAACAAATTGGATTGACTTGAAAATTTCACCATAATTACTAAACTTCTAAGGGAGTAGAATTCAACAAATTTTATTCAAATCAAACTTTGGATGAAGGAGATACAAGCCCCAAAAGTTGTAGCCATGAAGTGCACTTCGGTGAATCACATTGAACGTCTGTGAACTTTGATTGGGTTCTACACAACCATCACCTCTTAGATTGATTTGAAAATTTCACCACATGAACTAGAATAATAGGAGCAAATTTCCCAACAAGTTTAATTGAATTTGAACATTGGATGCAAAAGTTATAGCACTTTGAATTCTATGAGAGGCTACTTTTTGGCTCCTTGGGCAATCTAGAGTTAATATGTGCTGGTTTGTTACGTGCATGGGTGATTGCAAGAAACACCTGCCGATTTTGTTGCGTTTGGCTCATTTTTTCAGGAGTACTTTAAAATTAGAAAATTAATTTTTAAAAAATTTAAAAAATATGAATAGCGTATATACCTCTAAGATGAAGGTTTTTACCAAAGGAAATTGATAGAAAAATTCTCTAAGTAGGAGAACTTGAAAAGTGCCAAACCTCCAAAAAATACATACCTTCATGTTTTAATTAGGGAAAAATAGTAAAAATAGATATTTTCAAAAAATAAAAGTAGCCATTTGCAACAACTTTACGGAGATGGTCATTCACAAAAAAACCACCAAAATAATATTTTATATGTTTCAAAATACAAGCAGAAGGGAGCTCACTTTGTAGACTTCTACACCACATAAAATTAACTATTTTTAAAAATCCTTTCCAGGAGAGCTAGAAGTCTATTAGAAGACCATCTCATCCAAATTTCATCTTAAAATCATTAAAAAAAGGTACTCTATAGTACTAAAAAACCCTAAACTGCAAAATGTGACATCCAATTGGGGTCCATTTTTGGATAGTAAATTATTTTTGAAAATTATGAAAAAATTATGGAAGGTTTATGATAGTTATGAGTACCTTTCCTACAAATCTTGAGTCAATCAGAGCCAAAACACAAAAGTTATGGCCCAAAAACAGATCAGCACACGTAGTGTGACACAAAATAGGACAAGTGTTTCTTGCAATCACCCGCATGCTTGCATGGTATTCTCAGGGAGATCTAACAAAGTGTATGTTGTTTGTAGGTATGTGGGTTTGATTTACTTGATCACAAGGCCGCTCATATGTTTGTAATGTTAATGGGTGGAGTTTCATTAAGTATTCTTACCAACCTCAAGTCACATCTACCTCAACAACTTCAGCTTTGTTAAAGTCATATCTCTCTCAACAACTTCGGCTTTGGTTAAAGTATGTTTTCAAATTATGACTTTAGTTTAAATGTTGATTTTTATATTGCCATTGCAAATGTAGTTATTTATATTGATATGATGTACATGAAGGGTTTTTGGGGCAACAATCCTATTTTCTAAAAGGCCTTGGTTGAAGGGTGTAGTGAATTTATTTTACCACACCCTAAGAAACTTTGAGGTCTTTTTAGAACAATGATATTGTTCAAAGTATGGGGAGGGGGTTGTGCTTTGGCTGAGTGATACTCCTATTAAACTGGGAGTGTTATAAGATGCTTTGAGCTATAACCCTTTTTATACTTTTTAAAATTAAGCCCTTAGTTACATTAGCATCAATGATATGTATAAATGCTCTTGTTTTAGGAGAAATAGTTTTAGGGTTCATCTCTTAACAAATGACATTTTCTTTGGAATGTTTAAAAAACATAATGATGTTGTGCTAAATTTTTTTGTTCATTCATTATAATAATTTTCTATAACCTCTTAAAGTGTATTTAACTAAACTACTAGATATATCCTCTAATATATCTTATTTGTGGATTTAAGAGGCATAGAGATCTTACAGGAAGTCATTTAAAAATAAAATGAGATGGATTTCTTAAATTTGAAAATATAAATTTACCTATGAAAATCTGAATATACAAATTTAATAATGAAAAGCTAAATTTATAAATTTAATTATAAAGAACTGAATAGGTAAATTTTATAATGAAAATCTGGATGTATACATGGCTGCGAGCTCACCTAGGAAGAGCGACTTTGCTTTCTCCTGGTTTAGGCCTGTTGGGCCTGTTGGGCCTGCTGCTTTTGTGCTTGCTAGTTAGTTTAGTTTGTCTCGATTTAAAACTCAAAAAAATAAAAATTCTTTCACTGGGGTTCGCTCTTGGTTTGATGTAATATTTCCTGTTCAATGGAAATTGTCCATTTGTTTCTACAAATTTGATAATGAAAATCTGAATATATGAAAAAAGCAACTTGGTATCTTAGTTCTTTATTTAAAAAATTAAAAAAAATCGCTGCCAAGAACTTGCCCTCTGGTTTCAGTACTGTTTCTCTTTTAATGGAAATTGTCCATGTTTCAAAAAAAAAATCTCAATATATAAATTTAATTTGAAAAGCTGAAAATATAAACCTAATAATGGAAAACCTGAATATATAAATTGAAATTGAAAATCTAATTATATAGATCTAATAATGAAAAGCTAAATATATAAATTTAGCTATTTAACAAGTGTTCAAAATACATATTTTTTGAAAATGTGTCCATTATTGTTTTGTTCTTTAGTTGTAAAGGTTTCCCAATTATGAAATTTTACTTAGGCGTTTTGCAATGAACTTAGTTAATGTAATGGTCCTGTAGTAAATTAATTAAATTATAAATATGAATGAAGAATATAATTTAGCTCATTTTTATTCAATTTTTTTGTTGAAAGAGGTTTCTAATGAATATGTTGAAAAAGGATCCCATTCTTTGATGGTTCTATCTGTTTTATAGCAATTTTAGTCTTAGATGTTAATGATTATTATCTACATATTTAACTTTTAGACTTGCATGTTAATGTAGGTTATTTTATAGTATATAACAAATTCATTCAATGTATGTTTTATTGATCCATTGTGATGTATATTTTGAATAGCTTTTCTAATTTTGATTTTTGATTTTTGATTTATAGGATGGGAAAAAGGGCGAGATCCAAAGCAAAAAAGAGAAAAATACAAGAGCAAAGAGAAGCCGGTATAGAAGATCCAAACAAGCACCAATGCTTGTTTTGTAAGTGTACTATACCAAACTCAGAAGTATCTCTCAATGAGCACTACACAGGGAAAATGCATCGTAGGTTGGAGAAGCTATATTACTATGTTCAATTTTTTGAGGATCATGGCATTTTTCCTACTATAGGAGAAAAAACCTATGAGTGTAGACTGTGCTTTATAAATGGTATGCCAGCTGATGCTAAGAAATTGAAAGCACATTTAATTGAGGTGCATCTTGTGGGGCCTAAGAAGAAGCATTCTTTAGTTTTTTCTCAATCACAAGTTGGATATTCTGGGGGAGAAGAGCCTAATGTGATAGAGAAAGTTCAAAGGATTAGTCCTAAAGTTTATTGGGTCAAAGAATACAAGTTTGATGAGGAATGTGCAAATTTTGAGAAAGTCATTTCTCCTACCCTTTGTGTTGACTCCTCTGGATGTGGATTCCATTTTCTATTAGTCAATGGCCGGTATCATGATGATGGAGCTTGCTACATTTTTGGAAGCCGAGGGAAATCCTACAAAACGAGGAGAAATGAAGACAGGAACTTACAATTCTAGAATTGTAACTTTTGGTTTCCGTTATGCCTATGGCCAACTTGGGAGGTAAGTTTATTAAATTGAATGTTGAGGTAAACTTTCTATTTAATGTTTTTATAATTTCTATGCAATGTATTCATAATTTTTAATCATTGTTTTTATCATTTCTATTCAATGTTTTTATACCTATTCTATATACATTGATTTTGCAGGTTTCATCATGATGTTTGTGAATGCTACAGTCGTGCAGATCAATTATGCTCTATTATATGTCACCACTTGAAGTTGCAATTTACGGAGGTATTCAAGCATTTGGAGTATATTTTGCAGGAAGAAGGCATTGCAAAAGATGAGAATGTAACACTTGCAAATACTCCATTTACAACTATGTGTATTACTAAGGACTATAATTGCAATATTCATACAGATTTGGATGACGTGACTTATGGATTTTTTATTTGGTTTGGTACACATGGTATGTATTTCTCCAACTTTTTTGATTCATATTCTATTATTTTATGCACTATGTTTTAATACTTTAAATTCTATCTAATTTATTTATATTTTTGCAGGTACTAAAGACCTATTTGGTAATGAGGTAAATTTTTATTTACCAGGGATCAAATTATTCACCATACCCCACATTGGTGATATTATGCTATGCAAAGCTTCTGAGCTTTGGCATTGTACAAGGACTATTGGTGGAAGAGGGCAATTTGGAGTTGCTCTTTATCAAAAGTCATCATTTTTTAGATGGTATTCTATTGTGAAAATCAACATGTTTGGTGATGTTTATGATAAACTCACCTTGAGTTGGCTTGATAGTTGTGATATGGAATATTAGGCTAATACAGATTATGTAGCCTCATAGTGTAAGTACTATAGTACTACTTTGATGTACCTCGAATATATGTAGGAAGATATATTATTTTATGATATTTGTTATTTTTTCTCCCTATAGTAATTTTAATGCTATGAACTATAGAGGAGAAGACAATTTTCCTAGAAAAACCCACAAAAAACTATCATTTATATTGCCAAAAAAAAAAGAAATTGAATTTTTGTCATTCCAAGTTGTTCTCAATGCTTGGGAGCCAATCAAAGTTCATAGGTTCAATATGAATTCAGAAAATTGCATTCAGTGATGGCTGCACCTTCCAGGGCTTGTATCTCCTTCATCAGATGCTTTTTTCTAATAAAATTTGTTGGGTTATGTTTTAATTTAACTCTTGTTATTTCAATAAAAAAATTTATGTCATTCCAAGTTGTTCTCAATGCTTGGGAGCCAATCAAAGTTCATAGGTTCAATATGAATTCAGAAAATTGCATTCAGTGATGGATGCACCTTCCAGGACTTGTATCTCCTTCATCAGATGTTTGTTTCTAATAAAATTTGTTAGGTTGTATTTTTCTTGAAGTCTAGTTATTTTGGTAAAATTTTCATGTCATTCCAAGTTGTTTTGAATGTTTGGGAGCCAATCATTTGAAGTTCATAGGCTCAATATGAATTCAGAAAATTGCACTCAGTGATGGCTGCACCTTCCAAGGCTTGTATCTCTTTCATGAGATGTTTGTTTCCAATAAAATTTGTTGGGTTGTGTTTTTCTCGAAGCCTAGTTATTTCATTGATTTTTTTATGTCACTCCAAGTTGTCCTTCATATTTGGGAACAATTGAAAGTTCAAAATGTTAACATTTTTGGATTGCATTGAACTTCAACTTGGGTTGTTTCTTGTGCATAGAGTGTTTCTTTTGTATAGATTCGTTGGAAATAGTTGCATAAAGCAATCAAGTTTAAGTATCTTTTTAGTAGATTTGTTTTGTAAGCTTAATAACAATGAATGAAGGACATGATCTTTTCTTTTATCAATGTATTTGACTATTGGTTTTGAAGCACTTACAATTAAAAGATGGTAGGATTGGAAGTTGAATTTTTAAATATTTAATTATATTCCTTTTTAGTTGCTCATATGAATATTTACAAAATCCCCAACGATCTTTGGGCACTAAAGCATTTCACTAGGTCAATTGAGCTAAAAATAAATATTTTGATAATCTATATGAATTGTTTTTGAATTATAACAATACAAATTCAATTTAGATATGGTAGATATTACATAGGTAACCCCCCCATAACAATGACACTTATAGATTGAAAGAATATAATGTTTGATTATGAAGGTGGTAAAACTACAAAATTGGTTTGAAGTCTTTAAATCCTCCATTCATATCCCAAATCTATAATTGTTAATAACCTTAGTGGTCTAGATCCTACTTGATGATTAAGTAGCATTATATTGGATTATTATATTTATAATGAATATGGAAACAATGTAATTTATGTTATTTGAAATATCAAATTATAAAAGAATTTTCTTTATGCATTTGATTAAATACATGGTACTCTACATAATGAAAGGAGTTATTTAATCAATTTTTCTATATAATAATGTAGTTATCTAATAATAGAGCAATATTTAATAGAGTATGTATATATTTGTAAATATAGTATCTATGAAGCAATGAGTGCCTTGAGTGTCTTGTATATATGAGTGTATTGAGTGTCTTATATATATTCTAGTTTTTTGTAAACATATGAGACCTTACATGGTAAAGAAATGGTAAAGAAATTCAAAAAATATTACAAAGACTAAAAATTCAAGGGGCTATTTTATTTTAGCGCATTAGTAACAAATTGTAACTTTCCGTATTTCACCATTTCAAACTTCAAATTTTTTCCATGGTAAACAAAAAAATTAAAAAAAATTAAATAAATGAATGATAAATAGGCTTTGGATCCAAACTCCAAGTTTTAAGGAAATTCTTCTTTTAAGAAAATAATTGACTTACAAATTAGTAGAAGATAACGGTTCCACTAAAATTACAACAATAAATCCACAAAAGATTATACATCAAAGAATCTACTAGGGGGTGGAGCCAAATAATGAACTAGGGGGTGAAGAAAGTAGGGGTGATCAGAGCCCAAACTAGGGGGCTTTTGTTTTGATTGCACTTCTTGTAAAACATGGTAAGGCCGAGAGAGGGGGCCAATCCACCCACATCTGATCTTTTTGATGGTTAATCAATTTACGATGACAAAGAGATAGTTATGTTAACCCCTAAAGTTCCACGACTCTGTATTCACCAAAAACGCTCGAAAACTGCCATTTCTAATACAACTACCAATTTTATTGATAAAAACAATTTTTGACACATGTAACCATAGGATCTTGTAGTATTATGTCTAAAAAACATGTAGTAAAAATTTTAGAAAATTCCACCATGTAGATCAAAGGATATAAGCATTCAAATTCACCAAAACCATTTTTTCAATCCTGCAAAAACCCGGGCTACTACACTTCACAAGCTCACTTCTCAAGGAAAAAATGTTGAAAATGGTGGTGCCTCTTTTAATTCAGTTTCCTAAACAAGATGGAGATATGCTCAAAAAATTTCATGTCATTTGGAATTGTACAACATATAGGAAAAAAATAGTAAGTAAAAAGAAGTAGAGAATGATTCATAATACTAAATTGTTAAGAATTTAATTATAGAATTAAAAAATGACAATCCCAATGGTTGTAATGTTGTAATAATCAATCTACATCCTAGGGTTTTATTTTTTTACAAAAATATTGAAAATTGAGTGAAATAAACAACTTCGAAGTTTCTTTGATTGTGGAGAATCCATTATTGCCCGCAAACAAAAAAACCTCATAACTTTTGACTCTTTGATTGAAATGGAATGATTCAAGGCTTTCCACTTATATATAAATGTAGAAAACCAGTTAAAAATTTTCATTTTTAAAAAAAGTGATTTTTTCTAATTTGCCCGAACTGCCCAGTTACGAAAAAAAGTAACATATTAGGCCATAACTTTTGAGTCATATCTCCAAATGTCATGAAATTTGGTACACATGAAGATATTCCTCGCCCCCACCTTTTGTTAAAATTTCAGTCCAAAATATTCAAATTTCCAATCACACGTACCTGCCCAAAATTTCTATACGGACAAAAAACGCATGTTGGTCCTTTAGGGGTTAATTAGTTGTCACTCATATGTTTAATTTTTATTAATATTATATATAAGGCCATATTCATTAAAATGAGACAAACGGAAGTCTCATTTTAAATCTCTTCTAAATTTAGTAAACAAAAAAACTCATTAAATTGAGACAATTCAATAAATTGAGACGGCCATATATTAGGAAAATGTAACATTCTTATGATTGTTCTAAATAAAATAACAACAATTGCACATATTCAAAATGGACATAAACACCCAATACGATACAAACTTTAACTTCTTCAAAGAATCTTTCTATTTATTATTTTGTACTCTTTCATGTTTATAATAAATTCATCATGAATGACCACCTTAAGGAATTGAAAATTTGCAATAGAAATAAACGTATACATAGGAAACACAAAGCTGAAGATCATGAATGCTATTCTTGAGATGAAATAACTAATCATAGAGATTAAAAAAAGAAAATGAATGCAAACATTTTTGACAATACATGTCATAAACAAATAGTTCACTATAATCGAATGCTAAATGCAATACGAGAACATCATAAAGACAAAAAAAAATACATTAATAATACATCATTTAGGCTTAGAGCCCAATCATTTTTTATTCATAATGAGCAACATATAATGCACATGCATCTCAAAATAGATGGTATGAAGACACTATGAAAAAATTGCTCACTATTTCTACTTCTAACCAAAACACTTGTTTTAAATTTTAAGTTTTTAAAATTAATTTTTTTTTTATATACAAATATATAAATAAATAAATAATGCTCTAGATAATCTAGCCTACAACCCTCTAAAGGTCATATAAATATAAATGATACTATTTTCAAGAAAATAATATATAAACGAACACAGAAACATAGGAATTCATTAATACTTCTACTAACCTACTTCAATAAATATGAACTAATTATCCTCATGTCCCTGGCCACATACATGGCTTCCAAGCTGTCATAATACAATTTGTATGCATCCAACTTGGAGTGATAATAGTTTCTTTACACCACGAAATCCCTTGATTAGTATCCCACCCTGAATAAGTGTCTTCATCAATGTGCTGAAAAGATGAAGGCGTCCAATATTGCAATTGAATGGAATTCAAATGCCCTGGATCAGGATTAGGATTTGTAAGTGCACGAGCAAGCCAGAATGGCTTCAAATCACTGTCAACAGGACGCACTGCAACAAAATATCCAGCAAATGTGTCACGAAGAACATTGAATGATGGGCGGGGCCGGTCACGCCTACGACCTACAAAGGGAGCTTCCTCTTCATGCTGCTCATGCGGTCTAACTCCATCCCCAATTTCGTCAACCTCCTCGGTGGCCATTAAAGAATTAGGCCAGAATCCTTGTTGTAAAGTCTCTTGCACATCAAGAGTCTCGTTCAAGGCGGCTCTCACTCCATCCCAATACTTCCGGACAAGTTCAATTTTGCGACGATACTCTCCAGACATGTCATCATCTGCCATCTGATTCCAAAGGGAAATAAAATTGTCCAAGCCTTTGCAAATCTCATCAAAGTTTCGCATCTTCTGCGGAGGTAGAGGCAGCGGAACACCTGTAGGCAAGTAGGGACGCCCATCAATAGTCTCCTTCCACAAACGAATTCCTCCTTCCTTAGGTAACTGTGAGTCCCCGATTCATCACTGGGGACTCACGAGTTCTTTTTTTCGAATTCCTACATAAACTAAGGCATAATTAGGCTTATAAAACCCACAAAAGGGCATTAAACTGGTATTGGCATTACACATACCAATATGCCATTTGGTCATTAGGTGGGATTTATGATAGTTTACATCCAAAACGGGCCTGGTCTTAGCTAAATAGACGCCAAACTGATAGTGATGTGCAGGATTAGGGTAAGAAGCCTAAAAAGTCCGTGTCTAGGCTAGGAAGTCCTCATGGAGGAATCTAAAGGGAATCCCCCACTCCCCATAGCATCGAAGAGAATACGGGCGGAATACTAATCTTGAAATGCAGGTACCGGGCAATTTCCTAATTCTAGGAGCACGCAATGGGGATGCAGATTTGCATCCAAGTGGGGGGATCCCATGGGTGGTCCCCTCTAAAGTTTGGGAAATTTTTGACATTGTTTGGATATTTTCCCAGACGGTCAACAGCGGTGAACTTTGGGTGGGAATTTGAAAGAATATCCCAAAGTGTGGTAAAATCCCACTAAAAATACGGCGAGGCAGTCTCACACCAACAGAGCGCTTCCCCAAGTTTCAAGACAAATCGATAGTTGGAAGAACCCGAATCGGCGATATTCCTCTCCAACTAACAATTTAAATGACGGAAGCTGTAGTTAATCGGCGTACCGGGGCCATACGACATCGGAACTAAGCCTATGTTGGGTCTATTCCTACCCCATTCCATCTACTTAGAATATTGGTGAAGGTTTGGAGTCCAAAATTGCCAAACTCCAAAAGTTGGGAATTTATCCCAACTTTGACCCTAGCTTACACTAAGATTCTTTGAGAATTTGGACATAGTTTAAGGGGTAAGGGATTTCTTTAGGCTAATTATGGCCTTCTGGACCCAATGGCGCAGTCCGTTTGCTATTCGGAGCTAAACTCCAAAAGTTAGCTTTTGGGGGACAGCACATGGAGGAGAAACGGGGGTTTAAGGCCCCCCAATGCTTTTTTGGGGAGTTTGGGCCCCAATGACAATGGGGAACGTGTAGGGAACGCGTGGGGAACTCCGGACACATGTGGGAGCAAGTACTACCTCAAAAAGTTAGTGGAGGTGGTTCCAAGTGCTTAGTGTAAGTAATTTCAAATTAAGTAGGTGGGAACACATGGGAACTTCTCCCATGTGAGAACTTGTAGATTTTGGGGAAGGTAAATTAGGTGGTTTTGCAAGTTCTTGTAAGGTTAGGTAAGATTTGAATTTCTCAATTCAAATTGTGTAGATTTTAGGTGGATAATTAGATTTGGGATGGGTAAACATGTACGGACCTCCTAAATTCCCTCATCTAGTTATTTTTAGTAGATTAAGGGGGGGTGCTCCCTTTTGAATATAAAAGGGTCGGCATTCTCCTTTCATTCTCTCTCTCTCTCACTTCTACCCATTTAAGAGAGGAGCACTATTGGGCCCGGGTTATGCTGGAATCCCTTTGGCTTTTGATGCCAAAGGAGCCTTTGATAGTTTGGGGGTTGTTGCACCCTTGGTACTTTGTGCTTGCACTTGGGGACTTGAGACCCCCCCAAGTTTTGTGGTAACTTATGCTAATCAATATTGTACTACCTTTTGTGTTGTGAAACAAGTGAAAGTTGTTGTGGGAGAGGCGTGTGAGGAACCGAGGGGTAACTTGTGAGGTGACTTCGAGAGTATGCTTGCACATTGTGGCCACTCTATCCTCCCCCCTCTCTTGATCAAGGAGTTAAGCTAGTCCCATGAGGGACGGCAGAGCTTTAGCTCCCTTGTAATGTTTTAGCATTGGTAGTTAGGTACCACTCCTCTTCTCCCTCTTCTCTTGTCCCCGGAATTAAACTAGTCCCATGAGGGACGGCGGAGCTATGGCCCCCCCATACTTTTAGGCAAATAGAAGTCTTAATCAAGTGTCAAAATCTCCACCCTCACGGCGAAGCTTTGAACCCCCTAAGTCTTAGCAGGGTGTCAAATACCACTTCCCTTGAGTTAGCAACAACGTTTAGTTTCCAACATATTGGGAACTAATCCAACGTTTAGCTTCCAACAACTTAACACTAGTTTTTCCTTAGACTAGGAGGGTAAGAATTGAGTCAAGAATTAGCTCTAGAGTACCCCTCCCACTCAAAGGGGGCTGAAATTAGAGAGGAAAAAAGCAAACTTGGTCTGTCCAGCAGAGGGCCGAACCTCCCCAAAGGTCGAACCCCCCAGGGCCGCAACTCCCCAGAGGGCTGGACGCTCCCTAGAGGGTCGAACCCCCAAAGGGCCGAACCCCCTAGAGGGCCGAGTATCAGGGGCCGTAGTATCGGGGGCCACAGCCGGGGTTGCTGGGGTCTGGAGTGCCGGGGTCTGGGCGTTGGGTATCGGGGCTGCAGTCTGGGGTCGCCGGGGTCTGGGTCCAGGGGCTGGTCTCCTTTTTTTGATTAAGTTAGGATTAGCACACCACTAGGATAGAATTAGTATAGAAGCGAAATAGGATTGGTTAGGCTTTAGTATAGAATTAGTCTAGGGAGTAGTATAGAACTAGGAAAAATCATAGACTTTAGTTAAAAGGATAGTCTAGAAAGTAGCCCAAAACCAGTAAGAGAATAGAATAGGAGTAAACTCGGAGTCAGCTACATTGTAACCAAAGGGGTGGAGGCTGACAAAAGGGAGTTAAGCCTAAGGTCAAAGATTGATATTCGGCTGAGGCATGGCGGAAGCTATGGAGGTGGCCTGGAACGGAGGGGAACGGGCATAGGGAACACACGGAAAGAAGGTGGGCCTTTAAACCTTCCTTTGTTTTAAATTAATTGATGCAATAGGGAATTAGTTAGTAGGAAGAGGTTGAAAGCTCAAGTGAGATTAACGTTCGGTGATTAGCAACCACGAATAGGAAGACAACCATAACTAGAAGAGAAGTAAGATAACGGATACACAAACATAGAATGAAATACATAGAGTAAAAGAGTACAAATACCTAGAGTAGAAGAATACATAGGGTAGAAGAGTACAAATATCTAGAGTAGAAGAATACGTAGAGTAGAAGAATACATAGGATAGGAGAGTACAAATACCTAGAGTAGAAGAATACATAGAGTAGAAGAATACATAAGGTAGGAAAGTACAAATACCTAGAGTAGAAGAGTACAAATACATAAGGTAGAAGAAGATGTAGGGTAGATTAAAAGAATACAACCACATAGAGTAGATTAAAGCAAATACATAGAGTAGGCCAAGACGAATACCAAGACGTAGATTAGACTAAAAGAATACAATTATGTAGAGTAGATTAAAGCAAAGACAAATACGTAGGTAGGATAAAAGGATACGCATACGTAGAGTGGGCTAAGACCAATACAAGAACGTAGAGATGGGGTAGAAAGTGCCATACGTAGAATAGTGTTAAGCAAACCTGACACACAAAAGCAAAGTAGGATAAGAGAACAAAACATATAGAGTAGAAGTAATTAGAAGTAGGACAAGAGAATGAACCATATAAAGTAAGGAAGAGACTAGAAGTAGGACAAGAGAACGAAACACGTATACACCTAGAATAGTTAGGAGTAACCAACTCATGCGTTAGGATAATTTGAATAGTAAAATATCCATTGCTTGGAAGGCACAGTGGGTTTGACACTTAGACACCCGTAGGAATAGTTTTGTAAACAAGAGCCTGGTTGTGATCGTTTAATTCCAAGGGTGGGAATGAAGCGCCCACAGTAACCAATCAATATCCGTACACAAGATCTTGTATCAAGGGCCATCCATTGGAGTCCATATAAAACTTGAATTGTTGAGCTTGAGAGTGACCATGTAGAGAATCTGATCCCGAATTCAAATATCCTTCCACAAACTATTTAAAATCGGGGACCTCTTCAATAAGATGAGGGATGACAGGTTGTCACTATAAGAAACTTGCGTTTTCTGTGTCGTCAAAACAAAAACACGTCATGTTTTTAAAAACGTGTCATGTTTTTTAAAAACGCGACAGTGCTCACAGGATTTTATTAGATGTCACTGGAAACATTGCATGTTTTTCGATATGTCCACTGAGATAGGGATGTTTTTTTGGACATCACATTGAACATGGTAAGATTTTTTCAAACATCCAAAAAAACATAGATGGCCACGTCAGCAAAGAGTTCATTCTAATTTTTTTTAAATTAATTAAAAAATTTATGGTCTGTAGTAAAAATTGATCACAAGTGAAAAATTTAGAGAAAGGGCAGCCACGTGGCATGTTTTGCAAAAAAAAAGGGAATGGATGGATGATTTGAATGCATAATATGGATGAAAATAAGTGGTCTTTATACTAGTTTAGTGGTGGGAGGAGAGACAATCAATATGGGATATGCAAAAATAACGTTGACATGTTCAAGAAAACATCTTGATGTTTGAAATGACATGACATGTCTCAAATGACGTGACATGTCTCAAATGACATCAACATATTCAATTGTCAAGTTGCCATTTTCTCAAATCCCATATCTTTTGTCTCACCTAAGGCTGAGAAAGGATATAAGTATAGGCTTTTTCTCCTTCATTTTCATTAACTTTAAATGAAGTAATCTTTTCATTTCACCATCAAAAGTTCTCAAAAAGGTAAGTGGTAAGTTTTTTAATTTTTTTAATTTTTTAATTTGATTTATTTTATTCTTTATTTTAATATTATTTATTTTCTGACTTGGATTTGTAGATACAGTGTACTAACTGACGTTTAATTTGACGTCTTAAAAAACACCATTACAATTTTCAAGTGACCCAAAAGTGTGCTGACAAAGCATGCCACATCAGCATAATTTGGAGTCCACGTCAGCATAATTGGGGTCCACGTCAGCATAATTAAGGGGTCCACGTCACAAAAAACATGGATGAGGCAATGGATGAAAAAAAATCATAGGTGGCATTGCCTGCCAAAAAGTTGCTGATGTGGACCTTTTTGCACTACCAAATGGCACTATTTGGGTCCCTCAAATTACCCTGTCTTGAAGGATGTCCAAAAAAAAAGAACGTGTTTTCCATTTTATCCACCATGTTTTTTGCTTGTCCATTTTGACGGATTTTAGGAGACATCGTGTTTGACACAAAAATCGCGTTTTTTTTGACGTCCCAGAATTCGTTGTTTTCTTATAGTGTGTGTTTCACAATTCATGAAGGACTTCATCAACCTGGGAATTGTTAGATAGTCATTGGCCCTTAGCTTATTGCTCCAACAACCAAAAAGGGCATCAATGTCTTCATGAGTGTGTCCGACAATCAAAAAATTGATGTAAATCTCACGGAAGATGGCTCTATAAACGAGGAGAGAGCAAAATGCGCACACCCAACGATTCTTATTGTCCCTTGAAGCATTGTCCAGCTGAAGAGTCAAGGTCAGAGGTAGAGGTTGTGCATCGACCATCTCCTCTGGTGGGGTTGGGAGAGATTCGGAGCAGATCTCAGAGCCTGATAAAATTGCCTTGGACAACTCCGAACGGTTTGCACCCTCCACCAACAATTGACGAGATGCATATTTTGGTTGCAATTCTAAGTCACGCAACAACTTAGCGATGGAACCTACAGTGTGATTTGAGTCTGTAGGAAAAATGTCCAAGCCATAGTGCGCGTATCGAACATCTCCATGTCCATGTGCAATCATACCTGTCACAGCAATGGGCAACTTCATGTATGAATCAGTGCCCTTGTTCTTGTGAGAGTAATGAGGAGAGGTTGTCTTTGAGTGATCCATTTTGTTGTGGATTATAGTAAGAACCTTCTCAGGATACTTCTTTGACATTATGCGGTTTGCATAATAGAGCTCGCGGTGCGCCCTCTGTCCCTCTAGGTGAACTTTCAACTTCCTTGACCACATTTCTTGTGTCCAAGAACGTGGAGTGCAAGCACTTCGCAACTGCTTGAATCTATCACACTGACCGCAACAGGCAAAACTATCACCTCGAGGCTTGGGAGAGTACTCCGGAAAAGAACTTCTCCGAATTCTGCTCAAACCACTCTCAGAAATAGGTTGCAATTGTAGTAGTGAGTTGACGTCGTTTATTTCAGGCAGTTTCTCCCTCCAACGAAAAACAGACGGGAGGACCATAGATGGAACTCGTTCCCCTGATTCCAGTGTCCTTGACTTGTGTGGCATAGGGTCAACATCCTTCTCCACAAGCAATCGAAGCGTAGCCGTGGCTTGTAAAGTATGCGTCCGGGGCTTCTTCAAGCCAAGATTACCATGCTGTTCTGGTTGTTTATCTATCTTTGCCTCCGCTCGGTACTCGTAATAGGTCGACTTATGTACTCCATGAATGGTACACCAGGCCATTGGACACACTTCAACTCCTGCCAACGTGATCATATCATTTCCGTCTGCATCAGAGTGGACCTGTTTGTGCACATCAAGCATACGGGACTTATGGTTGTATACACCTCCATGAACGTGCACCTGAGTCCGAATGGCTTGAATCTGCCCACGAGGAAATGGCTGCAAGCAATTCTTCTTACAACATGTCTTGTTGGACACTTCGTTAATGGCTTGAGCAGTGAGCAGTCTCTCTTTTTTTGGTGGATTTATTGGATCCCTGCTCTCTCGTGAGCTCTCATAAGCCCTCACACCCACCTAGGGCCGTCTCCTTGAAGCATTTATGGCCGCATTGTAGATGTGGGTTTACTCATGGTCGTACAAGCTAGCTCCGTTAAGAAAGACATGCTTGATGCTCCAAGAGTGCCAGGACCACATCCACGCCGACGGAACTTCGTCCTCAAATAAGGACTCTGCAATCTAAACCGCTACCCGATCGTCACCAAGGGCCTCTCCATTTACATCAATTACCAGACTGACATCAACGCTATGGCAGATCACCTTTGCCACGTCCATCCCAGCCTCATTCGTGAGCGTCACAGCCTTCGTTAACCAAGAAGAACGAGCCATATCCTCGCAAGGTGCAACACCAGGTGGTAACGTTGGCACCATAAGGGCGAACTCATCAGAGTAAAGAGTCTCCATATTGCATCCGAAATAGTATTCATGTTAGACGCATTCTCTTCACATGTAACCAAAGCGAAAGGAAATCATTGTGAGCTGAAACTGAAGAAGTAGAAATAGAACAAAGCTTCGCACGACCTACGGTACATGACAACCGAATCAAGTAGTAGTCACAAGGAGTTAAATATTCTAGATGTAGAGTATCCTCGAGTCGAGGATAATCTGCTCGGGACACAGACGTGGAAATACTGTTATCCTTCCGTAATGAAAGATCGTTTCCGGCTTCAAAGAATATCCCCAAGTCGACGATGATCTCACTGATGACGAAATCTATGAATACTCTTACTATGGCATTCATGAAGATCGTTTTATTTTCCATGTAGTATCCTCGACTCGAGGATAATCTGGTCGACAGACTGACATGAAAATACTGCTACCCATACGCTCTGAAAGGCCATTCCTGTCACATAAATATCCTCGAGTCGAGAATGATCTAACTGATGAAGAATTGTACAAGTACTCTCACCATGGCATATTGGAAGACCACTTCTATTTCCATATGGTATCCTTGAGTCAATGATACCCTCATTGACATATGTCTGTCTGAATTCAAACATAGAAATCGTTTTTTGATTTTCAAAATATCCTCGAAGCGAGGATACTCTGACTGACAGACTATTAAACATCTCTACTTGAATTCAGTCATTACAGATCTTTTGGTTAATCAAACATTATCCTCGAGTCGAGGATAGTCTCATTGGCATATGCAAATGTATTCCTACTAATTTCATGACACTAATTATCAATACGAAGGTTAATGGATCCTCAAGTCCAGGATAACCCCATATGTATGAGGTATTACAGAAGTTTCTTTTAAGGTTTTCCTTGAGATTAGATTTGAGAAGTCATATTATCTTCGACTCGAGGATAATTTAATTGACAAGGCCTATCACAATTTGGATTAGTAGACTGTATCCTCGAGTCGAGGATAAAATGCAGAGCGATCAGATGAATGTTTTTTGTTATTTGGTATGCTCTTCCGAATTAGGGACAGCAAAGACTCAGCATCTCAAGTGATATTATCCTCGAGTCGAGGATACTCTGCATGTCATAAACTGATATGTTCCGTTAAATCTAGCGTCATTGTAGCGGCTACACTTTGAATCTTGTGATACTGTAATGCAACAGAGATCACTGCTCTAGAATCGAATTCTATGTACTTGACAATTACAAGAATGCATTCTGTAATACAAAGGCAAATGCGAATCGTATAAGAGAACTAGAAGCCCCATCCACAAACTATTGGCAATTTTGAAAATTTAGTACAAGTCGACATTCACATGAATTCAATCTCCTCACGCACCAACAATACCAATTACTTGTGAGTGAATTGAAGCGAGGCTAAAGACTACGACTGAGCAACACTACCTCTTCGCGATACACCCTAATGTAGCTTCATACGCTATCTAACAATGAAACTATACTCCGCAACCGTCTGCACAGGTGCCTACCAAATCTACTCTACTCACTTGGTAAGAGAAAGCATTGCACGACGAAACGATTCACGGCAAATCAAACAACAAAGGCATCGCAACATGCCTTGATCCGCGAGAGGACGCACAACACTAGACAGCAATACAATGGCGACGAAGACAATGAAATTGAGAGAGGGGGAAAGAGAATGCGAGCGGCAAGGTGTATGCAAATTGCACGAACGGGTATTCCTCGTGGGAGCGGGTGTGCATGCACGAAATTCTCCTTCATTAAAGCAGGCGCGCTGTCATTTGTAAAGTGCGTCTTTTTTCAATCGCCAACATATGCTCCCCAGGAATATTGCAACCTCTAAAACGGGAAAAGGCTGTCAACTCATACCACTGAACTAGAAATAGTATTAAGGGAATGACGGCCTGAAAATGCTACAAAAAGGTGGTACCGTTATAAGTGAAGAGAGAATGTCAGAGTTCTCATCCTCCGCCGAAAATATTGAGTACTATTTTCCAGAACAAAGACTACCGGGTATGGAGAAACAACATACACGCTGGTGATGACAAATGTGGAGTACCACCTATATATTCCTCCAACGACAGCTATGGCACAACCCATTCGATCACCACGAAATGACAAAACGATACACTACTGTAGTGATCAGAAGTCATCAAGCCATGAAAATTTGTAGTTGGCGGAGTCATAATCCAATTCGGAATCGAGATTCCAATTGAAAGGCTCTAGCGCATCTTCATCTTCCTTGCTCCAAGAGTTCTCCTCGTCATCCAAATTCACCTCGTCCTCCAAAGTCTTCTCTTCAATCTCCTCCTCCTCTTCCTCATCCGCCTCATCGCCCGCCTCGTCGTCCGCCTCCTCATTCGTCTTGCTGTTATTACTCTCAAAAAAATTAAAGTTGCACTTGCATGGGGAGGGAGAATTGAAAGCAATGTCAAGCTTTCTTTTCTTCCTACTCTGTGCATCTATAGTCACCTTGCATTTAGTGCCATTGATAAGGCAACTATCACAATCTGACATTCCTTCTCTCATTTCAAAGGAATAATAAGCTACAACTTCAAGAACTAGTAAAGAACAATCACTTCTCACTTCCTTCTCAAAAGTTTGATCTCGGCTATGACGAAGGAAAAATTAGGAATGAGGTAATGAATTAGGAGACTTACTTTACCTAGTGTTTCACTTTGTCCCGGCCCATTACCATCATGATTGTTAAACGATGTTTTGAGGTATAGGCACTTGATTTCATTTAAAACTACTTCATTTCAATTTGAAATTTTCTTTGGACTAGGCCTTGACGTACCTTACATTCGTCCCTGACAGCCTCACATAACGGCGCTCTCATATTGATTCGACGTTTTGGGCTCTAAGTGATTCATTTCCTAAAGTACTTGTTCCATGTTCATTGTGAAGTTCTGGACTCCAGACTCATGAATTCATTCATTAATCTCAAGTACTTTTTAAAAAAATATTGAATTCAGGCACTGCACAAGTTAAACCAAATAAAAAACTACTACCCCTTTTCTGGTCCACCTATTTAAATTGAATTATGTTGCATAAACATTGATGATTCAAAATTCTAAACCCAAAACCTTAATATTGTTAGAACATGTCTATTTGTATTCAAAGAGATTAGTGGCAAAAAGAGTGAGAAGGTAAGTACACCATTTGTGTCTTTTAACCTTAATAAGACCATACTAAAATGTAGAATTTTAAAAAAATGGACTTTCAGTCCCCAAGAAATCCTTATACAATTATAGACTCAAAATTATTTGTAAGGATACTCTTATCCCTCAAAGAAAATCACAAAGTACAATTTCTTTTTAAAAAGACTTCGTCACAATGGTAAACGCCCTCACCCTTAATTTTTCTTTTGAAACTTTATATTTTGCTTGAAGGAATTCAAATGACGTTGAACAAACGAACCTACAAGATTTGCAAAAAATAATAAATTTTTTATGCTTTAAAAAGGATGAATACTTATTTCATCCTCGAAAATAGCATCCAATTTGAATTGAAAGAAAATTCACCTACACAATTATGTTTCTGTAAAGGCGCAGTAAAGACCAATTTGAAAACATGAATGTTTATTCGGGTTTAGAAACTTAGTTATTTCATGACAATTCTGCTTCAAACCTTCCTTTCTAGGCCTTCGTCTAACATGAAATGAAGGTCATTTAATGTCTTGGAAGTCTAAAATTAAAGACAAAAATATAGTCACAAGTTTAAATTTGGGGGGAAATCAAAACTTAATGATACTACAGGCCGTCTCAATTTGTAAAATCTGAAATTTATACAGAACATGACTGTTGACTTCTAGAATTTTTGAACTTGTACATAACTTTTATTTTTTAATCTCAAAATATTTCATATTCATCCTATTGTAAAATGAAAATGACTTTGTTTTCATTATTTTTCCATGATTAAGAAATGGTGATTTGACCTGAACAAAACGGAATTCATCATAGAAAATGAATGTTCTATGATGATCCAACTTCTACCTATTTTTTTTGGCCCTTTTTTTACGTGAATTCAAAGTCTTCATGAGGCTTGATTTTTAGAAAGAAAAATGGCAGTTTTTTGGTTTTCATTCCCATGAATATAGAATGGGCAATTTGATTGAGAAAGCGGGAATCCATCATAGAACATTCATGTTCTATGATGATCCAACTTCTACCTATTTTTTTTGGCCCCTTTTTTATGTGAATTCAAAGTTTTCATGAGGCTTGATTTTTAGAATGAAAAATGGCAGTTTTTGGTTTTCATTCCCATGAATAAAGAATGGACAATTGGATTAAGAAAGTGGGAATTCATCATAGAACATGAATGTTTTTTGATGTTCGAACGTCTACTTATTTTTTTGGCCCTTTTTCTACGTGAATTCAAGGCTTTTTTTTGGCTTCTCCATTCTGTTTTTATAGGAATGAAAATAGGAAGCAACCATATTAATTTCTATATATCATATTTATTAAAGACTTTAAATTCGCGTAAAAGAAGGGCAAAAAAACATCAGGAGGAGTTGATGCATCATTCAACATTCATGTTCTAGGATGGATTCCCACTTCCTTAACTTTAATTTCCCATTGTTTATTTATGGGAAAATTTTTAAAATAGCCATTTTTGTTTCCTAATATCAACACACTACAGATTTTGAGTTCACGTAAAACAAGAGCCAAAAAAAATATGTAGGAGTTCGAACATGATATATTATTCAAGTTCCATATTGAATTCTCATTTTCTTAATTGAAGGTATCTATTGCATATTCATGGGAAAATTTTAAAAATAGCCATTTTTATTTCTAAAGTGAAGCCTTCAAAAGACTTTGAATTCACGTAAAAAGAGGGCAAAAAAAAATAGGTAGAGGTTGGATCATCCTAGATATGATGAATTCAAACTTTCTTAACTGCAATTGCCCATTCTTTATTCATGGGAATGAAAACCAAAAACTACCATTTTTCATTCTAAAAATTAAGCCTCATGAAGATTTTGAATTCACGTAGAAAAATGTTTTAAAAAAATAGGTAGGAGTTGGATCATCATAGAACATTCATGTTCTATGATGAATCCCTACTTTCTTAACTCAAACTTTCCAATCTTTATTCATGGGAATGATAACCAAAAACTGCCATTATTATTTGAAAATACGAAGCCCATTAATGATTTTGAATTCACGTAAAAAAGGGCCAAAAAAAATAGGTAGAAGTTGGATCATCATAGAACATTCATGTCATATGATGGATTTCCGCTTTCTCAATCAAATTGCCCATTCTATATTCATGGGAATGAAAACCAAAGAACTACCATTTTTCTTTCTAAAAATCAAGCCTTATGAAGACTTTGAATTCACGTAAAAAAAGGGCCAAAAAAAAAAGGTAAAAGTTGGATTATCATAGAACATTCATGTTCTATGATGAATCTCCACTTTCTTAACTCCAATTGCCCATTCTATATTCATGGGAATGTAAACCAAAAATTGCCATTTTTCATTCTAAAAATTAAGCCCCATAAAGACTTTGAATCTACGTAAAAGAAGGGCCAAAAAAAATAGGTAGAGGTTGGGACATCATAGAACATTCATGTTCTATGATGAATTTTGATCTTATAATAAAAGTCGAATTGGTCATAACTTTTTTATGGGAAGAAGTAAAGCATGTTGTTTTTCTTGTGAAGTATGAAGATATGCAATGCCTAGGAAATCACGAGAAACTGAAGGAAAAGGACTAGTAAGGTTCAAGTAGGAATAATATCAAACTTTGAGGTTTTTTGTTAATTTCTCTTTTTGTACTAGAATTGCGGAATATTGAATCTGTGATTAGGTTCAAGTAGATAAAAGTTGAGTTCCAGCGGTTTGAGAAAGAAGCTCTTACTTTTTTTGCTATTTTTTTTAAAGTGCTTAATACTTTAATTACATGAAGAAAAAGGTATGGAATCGCTTTGGGACTTATCATTTCACTTTTGGAAATGAAATTGGTTGTACACCTTGTGATTTCATCTTACTTCGATTGGAGGAATGTACAAATAGTTATTGTTTATGGAATGGTATAATTTATTTGAAGGCCGCAAACCGAGTGTCCGAGTCCGCAAAGCTCACTAAAATAGGACAATACTTGGTTTAGTTGCCAATTTCACATGTCTTTCAAAACAAATGTTCCAAAAGAAAATGAATTTGAAAAAATCTGAACCTCCTCTTTAATTTGAAGTTGTAGCCCGGAGGAGGCGTGTTATGGATCTTTTTTCTTAATGTTTTAGGTTTTTGAGATTGCAAAATTGTATTCTGAATTTTATAAGAATTTCAAGTAGAACATGTGAAGTGTTTCAATGTTTGTTAATTTGAGTGGAACTAGTCGTTTGATCCAGGCCATTGATCGGAATGTTCATCACAATAAATCTTTCTCATAAATCCCATTCAGTCTCATATCATTTGTTTATCGCAGGGAGTCTCATCTCAGCCGCTGATCTTATTAATCTGAGCCGGTGATTGCTTTAAATCTTAGCCGTTGATCTGATGAATGTCGGCCGCTGATGTCATTGAATCTCAGCCGCTGATGATTTGGCACGTGAGAGGGTTCTGGAACGAGGGTTTCCAGGGTTACCCTAAACCCTCGCTCCCGCGCAGACTTGGGACGCACCTGCAGGAATCTTTCTTCCGCGCCTTCCACGTTATTTCTGCATTGCTGACTTCGTGGGGATGGAGTAAATGCAAAGCGTGCGGAAGACACTCGGTGGAGCGCAGGGCGATTTTTGGAAGCTTGTCGTTTTCGGAGCATGCGAAGATTCTCGGCTCGGCTTCTGTGCTGGTGAGTTCACATCACACCGCCATCCGAGTTTGTTAGCCATTTCTTGTTTTTTTGGAATTCTTCGTTCTTTTTGTTGCAGTTTTGCAAGATGCTGGTACTGTTGCGATGTACAAGAGTGGTGCACTGACGGTGGGAGTGTTTGCATGGAGCTCAAGCGTAGTTACATTCGACCCGATTCAAAGGAGAAGAGAGCATTATCAAAAGAAGGCGCCTTTTTCATCGCGAGTGAGTTTCCGCACAATCTGTAATTTTCTCTGGTTTCTTCAATGTCTTTGCTGCCGAGTTAGGGTTCTTAAAGTCAATGCTGCGTTTGCATGGGCTGGCGGTTTCAGGGTTCTACTGTTAATCCGGATTGCGATGAAGTCCAGAATGAATCCAGGTGGACAGCAGAAATTGTTGTATGTGCTTGGAAACTCCTTTGCGCGTGTACGCAATTGACGTTCATGAGCGCTACATACTAGCATTTTCACAGGGTTGGTGCCGTAAGTCAGCTTTCCTGTTCTCCATTTCTGCGTGTGAGCTTCGTGGTATCGCACTGTAATTTTGTAGAATCTGGTTCAGGGTTTAGGTTGACATCAATTGACCAGGAAGTTCTCTTCAATTGAACAGGAAGTTCTGAATTGAAGAGGACCCGGTGTTCCTCATGAATTTTGACCCTCTCAAGGGTTACAGTAATCCAATTTCTTGAATTCTAATGCATAGTTTGTCGTTGAGGATTGCATCTGAAAACGGTATCAATCGGCACAAAAACTTGTATTTGAGCTTCGTGGTATCAATCGGCACACAAACTTGTATCTGAGCTTCGTGGCTTGCATCTGAAAACGGTATCAAATATCAATCAGGCTAGCTGTATTGCATTTTCTACAATGTAACGGAATGTGTTGTGTCGTTATTTCCACGGTGGGATTAGATGATCTCGTAGGAGGATGCATATTTCTTCACGGTAAATCTTGTAAAAATTTGTGAGTAGCATGCGTGGATACTAGTCTATTGTTTTCATCAATGAAACTCCATGGAAGTACCAATTAGCACTTGTGAGACTAGAATGAATGCATGAATTCCTGCATTTCTACACAACAGGAGAGCAGGGGTTGAATGTTGAAATGGTCCTCAATATGTTTTGTGTCGAATGCCGTGGTTACCCAACTACGGTAGATCAAGTTTCGAGCCTTAAGTTAGGATTTTAGGTTCCGTATTAGGGTTTACAGTAAATGACAACATATTACGATAACGCATCCACCAAATTCCGAATACCAATTATCCTCGACTCGAGGATGATTATCCCCGAGTCAGGGATCATTATCTTGGACTCGAGGATAATCATCCTGGACGCGGGGATAATCATCCTGGATTCAAGGATAATGATCCCCGAGTCGAGGATAATTATCCTGGACTCGAGGATAATGATCTCCGAGTCCGGGATCATTATCCTCGAGTATCATTCATGATAAACAGCATGATCCATGAACATTCTTGACAAGTAATAATAATAGTTCCACTCTGCAATGTAGGCACAGTAAAATGAGTACATCAAAGAAATCATTATACGACTATGTCACTACAGCGGCATTTCTAGAGCCTTTCATCAATCCACTTGGAGAGACTCCATTCCTCGATGAAGATATAGTTGCCACTTATGGCGAACTTTGGCAGTTCAAGAAAACAGTTGATTTCTGGAACTACGGTATCAATCGGCATAAAAACTATATCTTTCTTCGACGCCGAATGAAGGGAAGTCCAATTTATGCAAATTGGAATATCAACGAGAAGGTCGCACTCGTCGACATTCACCACGAAGAGTACGTAATCATCATGCTACAAGAAGTGGACAACAGTGGCAAACGACTCTCACACTACCACTCCATCGTCTCTAAGATTGGAGACTCTCATGGACAGTTCAATATGGAGACATTTCTGGAGTACCTTGGGAGTACACATCTATCAGAAGTGGCACAGGAATTTGCAGACAAGTACTGGCCTTTCAATCAAGCAAATTTCAAGGCTTACGCCCGAAAAATTGCATCAATGTTTCCAAATCTTGACCGCTACGTCCTCGAACTTGTTGAGAAGCAACAAATAGGACTACCAAGAAGAGAGCGAGCACGAGCCATTGACGAAAGTGCTCACAGATCAAAGTCCGGCTCCATGCCTCGACCAAGCGGCGGAAGCAAGCAAGTAGGTGCTCGACCTGCCCAAAAGAAATCAAAGCAACCGGAAGCTGGCACGAGTAATCCAAGGACGAAGAGGCAAAAATTATCAGACCCCAGTCGTCCTGGAACTACTGGAAGCTCTGGATCTGCCCTCACGACAGTGCACGCTGGGACTCAATTCAGCACTGAGTCAGTCCTAGACTATGAAGCCCTCGCGGAAGAGCATAAGAAGTTCTGGGCTACTCACAATGATTGCTACCTCTTCGATCAGAGGCAGTTCGAGGTTTCCATTGACAAGTGCAACCTCGCTGAAGACCAATACATCATCAAGAAGCTGGAGACTACAATCGTGGAGGATGTGAAGAAGCAGCTGGTCATGCTTGGAGACATCAATTAGCGGCAAACAGTATACCTTACACCCATGGATGAAGAGGAAAATCTTCTCCCTAAACCTCTTGCCAAATGGGATGACATAAAGTCCGGGAGCTTCAAGATAATAAATGGCCAGCACAGCATCAAGGCATCCCAGGAGTTGCAATGCAGGGGTTGTGCAGCATCGAGATGGAAAGAATTATCTAAGTGGAAGGCAGTCATTGTATGGTCTTTGGACTCGGCTAAACTCACCCGAATTTCTAAGTTCTACAACAGTACAAACCACTTGAACCACGCGCAACTTACATGGGGGAATCAGATTGTGAGCTCCAAGAACATCTCGATACATCTGAAGCGCCCATGCAACGTGTCAAACGAAGCGAAGACACGAAAGAACGAGGCCGTGACAAATATCATGATGTATGAGGTATGAATCCATTGTCAGATACAAATCTATTGAATAGACGCGTAAATTAGCCAAGAATACAGACCGATAAATTTGGCTAAGACACTTATGTGATGTTTGACTCACCCCTACAACGCATCCTTCAGAGCGCTTTAAGTATCCTCGACTAGAGGATACTGTTGATCATCTGCTGACACTGTGCCATTGTTGATCCACAGAAATTCACAAACCTGATTGTCAAGCGCTACCAAAACATAAACCCGGACCAAGACAGCGTGAATGTGAGGCGCCCTTCGGACATCAAAATTGAGATCAAGATCATCACATTGCTTGACGATATCTTTGCTGTTTAGGAGAGTTTCTTGACTAAGTACGCAGAAGGTAGATTGATTGACCCAATGACTTGCAAGCCGTATAATGACGTGAAGTCATTTAAAATATCATCCTGCGCTTTAAAGAAGGAATTCTTCAAACACCTTGGCCACTTCACGGATGAGGATCTCCAAGCTTGTGCTCTCCATCTTCTGGGCGAGACACCGAGAAGAACTCTTCGGTATCCCAAGACTACTGTTTACAAAGCGAAGTACCTAGCAGTTGACCACCGTCATTATCTAGACTGGTGTGAGCGTCGCAAGAGGAAGAAGGTAGTATTTGACGAGCTTCAAGAAATGAGGTCAACGCTTACCTTCAGGAATGATGTTGGGGATGTTATTGATGAGAAATGGCGTCCTTGGAAGCGCTGGCATCGATTCACCTCGGCCACTTGGGATTTCTTGATTAGCGAGCTCCCAAGTGAGTTCTTCAAGAAACGGCTTACCAATGAGGGCAAGGACAAAACTGCGGAGCACTATTTGGACAAGTATCCCGACCTCTTTCCCATGCTTGAGCGATTTCTGGACCTCAAATATCATCTTCCTCCTGCCTCAGATGGAGTTCAGATCCAGGAGCACAACATGGTTTCAAATGCCAACATTCAGAGCTCAGGGCTGAAGTACAAGACGCGAGCTCTGAACTTCGCGATCATGGATCTCCGCGAGGTCCCGAAAGGAAAAATGATCCCAAATAAACCCCCTCCGCTCGCTCTTTTTTTGGATGCCATGGTGAAGAATGTAGTGCCAAAGATGACGGTACCTACTGTTTGGCTGTGGATCTTTGGCGACAGTTGGGATACCCAAACTGCCACAACCTTTATTTCCACCAACCTCAAGGAGTACGAGTGTATGTTTTCTGCATACGTTCCCTTCAAGGCCGAGCGTCTCAACAACACCACTAGTTGGAGTAGTGCAGTGCAAGTGTCCCTCCTTTTCTTGTTCAAGATGGAGAATGACCACGCATGAATCGTGAAGACTAGAATGAAAACGGAATATGGTGATCTTGCAGGCCTCGAGTATTACAAGGACATAAAATATAACTCCGAAGCAAAGTGGAGGACCTACTCAAGTGAACTGCGAATGGAATTCTACATCGAGATTCTACAAACATTCGCAAGCACAGGAGAGAACGTTCTTGGCATATATGCGGGTTCGAAATTCATGATGGCAGCAAAGGTTAGCTTCTTGCTCAGAGCATTTATCCTCGACTCGAGGATTCTGGTCTACCTGTTTCTTGCAGGAGAAGTGTTTACTGTGCCTTCATTCTTTTGAGGATATTAAGCTTTGCGAGTGATTTGAATTGTCTTTGGAATATCGTCGAGACAAGGATTCTTGGATTTGTGTTTTGCACGCATTAGGAGTAAGGCAATGCTCTTAGTTGACATTTATGATCTTTGTGGCTGCAGATGTACGGGGTTCACTACTGGGGGATTGTCAACAACGTCCACTCTGACAAACATGTCGACCTCGCAGTGAAGGCAGACCGGTTTGACCTAAATGACTTCCTACATCAGAATTCACCATACAAGGGGCACTATATTCGACTTGCAAATGTCAGCGCAAAGCCCATGAAGCTAGTAGCGACTCCAACAAGAGGTGAAGACGATGAAAGCTCCTATGATACAGGCGAGAGTTCTGAGGACGATGACAAGGAGTCATCTTCCTCCAGTGATAAGTCTGACAAGAAACTCGACCACATTGACGAAGTCAGGCAAGGGATGTTGTGAATGAGCGTGGAAGTGATGAGGAAGACAGTTTTGATGAACTGCTGAAAGAGGATAATCAGACGTCAGGCTTCAGGCTCGGACTACACGCCCATGATCTGGTTCACTCAACTGAAACTGACCCCAATCCAATGGCCGAGCCGACATCTGATCGTGTGAAAGTTTCTGGAGTTGTGGATGTTAGCAATGACGGCTCTGACTCAGACAAGGTATTGAGATTACAAAGGTATTGATGGATGAAAGGCTTTACTTAGATGGTAGAAAGATACCAAGCCACATGAGTGGGCTGAACTTAAGCTAGAAGCCTTTCACTAGTTATCCACAAACCATGTGGGATAACTACCTTTCGTGGGCTGCCTTTGACTACGAGCAATACCCAATGGACTCTAAGACTAACCTAGTGTCTAATGCTACACCTAGGGCTGAATGTACATGGGATACACTAATATGTACATATTCTTCAACATACTCCTAGGACTGTATGTACATGGTCTACACTAATATGAACATGATCTTCAACACAAGGATCCTGCATTAGAGGCTCCGGAAGGTGTTTCAAGCTTTAATGTCAGATTGGTTGCGAAACTTGCACATTGCTTACAGATTCCAAAAAAAGCAAAAAAGAAGAGTGGGGCTGCTAGTAAGCTCTCGGCTCAAGAGAAGCTTGCAAAGGCATACGCAGATTCGGCCACTAAGGACATGGAAATGGAACGTCTCAGGGCTGAGGTGGAGAGATACAGATCGCAGAAGATTGTTGAGGGGCATCCTCGAGTCGAGGATACTGCTCAGGAACCATCACCTTCCTTGGAGGTGGTCTGCAACCCACAGTGCAGTGTACGTCCTTGGATGTAGAGGTTGAGGTTCCTCCTGAGCCTGTAGTGATGGTAGTGGGTAATTCTCCTGCACCTACTGCTACGCCCATCCTTGAAGGTTATCCTCGAGTCGAGGATAATACTGTGAGGAGTAGTGCAGTCGCTCTTGAGACGACGGACAAGGAGGTGGTAGAGACTGCGGGACAGGCTGATGACATAGACCTTGTTGACTACGGGGAAGACGAGGTAGAAGAGGATGCAAATGAATTGGTCAAAGACAAGAGGGATGACGATCCAGTGGGGGCTGAGTCCGAAAACACAGCGGCCGAGGAAGGAACCGAGGTAGACTCTCTCTCTTTCTCTAACCCTTACGAGTGATAATGTGTCCGGGGATTCTCCTGCATGGTTGCGTCCCTTTAGTTCGAACAGACTACCATTTCTTGTTAGTGATTTTGATTTCAATGTACTCTAGCTTGACAGGAAGGTTCAGGCTGTGCCTGATAGCGTGGCGCATGCGACCCACACCTGGGCAAGAACACGATGTAGCTTATAGTAGATTTAAAGCGACGTGTGATTTTCAATTGTATAGAGCACGGGCTTTAGGTCAGATAAATTATCTATGGATGTGTAAATGTATGACGATTATATAAATGAAATATTTTTGGAAGTTGCTTTGTCCTTCCCCTAATTGTTTTCTTTTCGCATGTTTTTTGTGCTCAGCCCAAATTGATTAGAAGTGTCTTCCGTCCGCTGGCAATATTACCATCAGTCAATGGAGGTGCTACAGATTCGATTTGTGGGACACAGTGCTTTCTCCCGCTTTATGGCTCTTCCGGTTTTGCTTTCAAACAAGTAATCCCATTTCTTTGTGTTTTCCTTTGATCAGATAGTTGGAGTGTGCGCCGGAGATATTCTACCCAGGAGTGTGTCTGTAGTAGAGCCTCCATAGCGGCGGATATGGTTAAATATTGTGCTCAATTTGAACGGAATTCTCTGTGAGGCCACACATAGGTCGAAAGCTAGAGATCTCATCGTGCACAGTAGCTCCGACGGGAACCTTCGTTTACAAAGTCGCAGTATTGTTGGTTCTAAGGCCGTTTTCCCACGTCCACGATGTCAAGAGTTTCTTGTAGACCTCTTCGAGATTGCGGATCGCGTGGTAGTTTGGAGCTCCATGGTGAAGAAGAATGCGGAGGACGTTGCAAGGCTTTTGTTTAGTGGTGCTAAAGAACCATTCGATATTCTAGGACAAGAGCATTGTAGGAAAATTGAAATCTTAAAGGGAAATTTTTTGCCGCACCTGGAGGATCCTCGGAAGCCAATGTTCTTGAAAATTTTGGCGAACCATCTTTTTTCTAATCCCAGTGGGACGACGTCATTTAGCTGCGACAATACTTTACTCATTAGATGACTCCCCCGAGAAGAGCATCTGCAATGAGGATGGTAACGCTGTATTCTTGAGGACTTAGACACATTCTAGGGCGGATGACAATTTTCTGATGGGAACTCTCTCTCCATGGCTTCGACGGCTGCACAATGAGTGTAAGACGGGAGCATTGCGAGATTTTGTGTGCCGAAACCGGATTGGCCATGACCCGCTTCCTTTAAATTCGTTGATGCATTCGTATATTTGGGATGAAATGCGGGAGTTTGCAAGAAATACGCGGAGTCGTTTTGAGCTCCGAGGACAGAATTATGTCATTGATTATAATACTGCGTGGCCTTAGATTTTTACGTGCCTTAGTTTGTGATGTAGATGTAATATTCAAATAGAACTTTTTGTGTAAATGACTTTGTAATTTTATTGGACTTTTATACTCAAATTTTGTGGTTGCAGTTTTTTGAACGGTAATTTTCCTTGTGGGGGTGCTTGTATTTGGAGGTTACTTATCCTCGGGTTCACAATAACCGCATTTGCTACGTTTTGCTTTTTACACTACAAAAAAAACCCCAAAATCGTGATTGCAGGAGATGACTCAGAAGTGACTCGCGGAACGAAACAACTAGAAAGTGACTGCAAATTCCATATTTGCACCAGCGCCAGGGTCGCAAGGACGAAACAGTCATTCGTGAGTCACTTTTTCCAACTACCTACTGAGGTGCAATGAAGACAGGCTTTCATCGACAATTTTCAGTTCTCCTGGGAGCCGGCAACTGAGGTAATGTCAATTGCGGACGCCTCAGTCACTGAAAAGTAACCCTGAGTCACAGAATTCTACTGCGAATGTCTTCCGAGTGACTTCTACATGACTAATTTTTTTTTCGTGGGTAATGCTGCCCAGACTTCCAACTTTCGGGCAGGAAGTCAAAAACGGGAGCACATACACAGAGGGAGGGTCAACTAACAAGTGACTTCTGGTAACTTCAACGCCACTGAAAAGTGACTCGTGCGCCAGTGGACAAGAAATGCAGTGATTTTCGTTGCTCCAGAGGGCCGTGGAAGGGTCTGACAGCAGACCAGACCTTCTGGGGCTAATACGACGCGACTTACGTTACTACTGTCCGACTACACAATGACTCACACAAGAGTCATTTTGAGGCACATGCCAATGAAAGATTACATTCACCTCCACTGTAGGAGTGTCCGATTTAGTTTCAAGAGTGGAAGGATATATATTCCATCAAGTTTCACATCATCAAAAATGATCAAGCTGCCACCTCGTTTGTCCAAGGTACCCGCAAATTCCTTTGCTTGTCAATTATCATTTGCAAGAATTTCTGCACTTTTTCATTTGGGAGGCTAATAATTTTGGAGATTTCAAAAAATGTCGAATCTACAGAAGGGTTCAATCGAAGACGAAGAAGTGGCTTCAGGTAATTTCAACGGAACTCAGAAATGACTCGCGGAATTGCAAAACGCTTGAAGCAGCCATTTTCATTGTAGGTGATGGCCACCTACGAGTCTGATGTGACCAGTAGTCACTCTGAAGTCACTTACAACAACTTCCGAGTCACTATTCTGTGACTCTACAATTACTGACACAAGAGTCGTTCTAAGATCAATGACTTTGTTCCTTCGTAGGTGAAGGTGGCATGTATGAGCACCGGTAGTTCTCAAATGACACTAATATCCTTCCATTGCTAATAAATTGTCTTCCTCCGACAATTCTATGGCTCCTATTAAATTCACTGCCTGGATTGGAATTGGTAGGTTCTGGGGAGCTCTTAGACCTGCACTCTCCACCGTTGTGTTGATAAATGCATCGCCGTTGTCAAGGAACTGTCGACGAGCTCGTGCCTCTTTACGGAGCACAACTTTCCAACCTGGTCTTCATCTAACGTCGGAGAAGAACACTTGAGTAGCTTGGCTTGGGAAAATGAACGGGTCTGCAAGCCGAGGCAGTTTGTGCCGCATGTTCACTACAAGAAATCCAGCGTCGTCCTTCACATAAGTAGGGTTCCCCCGATTGTCTTGGGTTTTCACCCAATCACATCGTAGGAGAATGATCTTCGTACTGAGTGCACCATAATCCAGCTCAAGCACGTCTTGAAGTACTCCTACATAATTCACTGAGGATTCCTCAACATTCGCTCCAGGCTCTTGGAAAACGGACGCTACCCCACTATTGTAGGTTAGCAAGTGTCTAGTACTGTCATCCTCTACTCGAAAGTGGTTGCCAAACGCTGTCACTCGTGAATATCTTGTAGCAAGTTGGGATGGCTTCTTGTTGAGGAGAAAACGATCCATGTCTTCTGGGTTACGAAAATCTAAGTCAGACTCTCCTACTTTCTGCTACATCCACATAGCTAAGGACAGGGTTCCCGGATTTCCTTCTAATTCACTCCTCCACATCCTGCAAAACCCAAATCTCTATACATCATTTTGGGCACCACACACTCTTTCATTGAAGGGAGACCCAAGAGATGAAACATGCTTGCAGTATTTCTGTGACTTCCCTCACGCGGTGGAAGGTCGGTGACTACTTAGTGACTTCGGCACTACTACAATCTGTCACTTGTAAGTCACCAGCGGTTTAGTGACTTCAAAATGACTCTACAACAACTACTACGAAACTGTGAAGCATATTAGATAATTGTACACTGTCTAAAATGTACATAGAAGACTTTTCGGTTTAAGCATACTACTGATCACCGTACTCCATCAAAGAATTCCCTTTTGAACTTACGTGCATAGATCCTGCGTGGCCGCAACATTGGAAAGTACATAGTGGTGGGCGACATCTCTTAGCTCTAAACTTATCATATACGGCCTTCCCGCACCTTGCAATACCTCCTCAGTATCTCCATATTCTTCGTCTTCATCCCACACACGCCTCTGAGTTCCCTCAAAGTCATGGAGATACTCTGTTATGAATCCAAGACATTCATCTTTCAAGTAGCCCTCTGCCATGCATGCTTCCGGTCGTGCCATGTTGCGAACGTGGTTCTTTAGAACTTTCATATAGCGCTCCACAGGATACATCCACCTCGCACTCACTAGACCACACAAGTCCAGCTCCTTTGCCAGATGGTATGGGAGGTGAGTCATGATGTCAAAAAACAAGGGTGGGAACTCAATCTCTAGCAAGGCCATGCTCTCTGTGACATCTACTTGTAGGGACGGAAAGTCGGCTGGATTGTACACCTTTGTACTCAAGTGACGAAATACCCTGCACATCCTCATGATAGCCATACGAGGTCCAGGTGCCATCAACCCTCGAAGAGCTAGTGGCAGGGTTGCTTCCGTCGCGTCACGTCCGTCCGTCAGGATGTCCGTCTGCTGACGTGACGGGGAGCCGAGCGTCCGTCAGGATGAAATTCACGACAGAATCCGCGACAGAGGATGAAAAATCGTCGACAGGGCCGTCGACGAGGCCGTCCACCGTCGACCGGACCGTCCAGGATAGAATCGAACCGATTAGGGCTAGCCGGCTGTAAACTTCAGAGCCTTGTAACTTTTGCAAAAAGTTTTCAAATTGGGCAAATGAGATGTTTTTCGGCATCTACAGAAACTGTAGATGCCGAAAAACATCTCATTTGCCCAATTTGAAGACTTTTTGCAAAAGTTACAAGGCTCTGAAGTTTGCAGCCGGCCAGCCCTAATCGGTCGACGGCCTCGTGGACGGCCTTGTCGACGGTGGACGGCCTCCTCGACGGCCCTGTCGACGGTCGACGGCCTCGTGGACGGCCCTGTCAACGATGGACGGCCTCCTCGACGGCCTTGTCGACGGTGGACGGCCTCCTCGACGGCCCTGTCGACGGTCGACGGCCTCGTGGACGGCCCTGTCGACGATGGACGGCCTCCTCGACGGCCTTGTCGACGGTGGACGGCCTCCTCGACGGCCCTGTCGACGGTCGACGACCTCCTCGACGGCCCTATCGACGGTCGACGGCCTCCTCGAAGGCCCTGTTAACGGTCGACGGCCTCGTGGACGGCCTCCTCGACGGCCCTGTCGATGGTGGACGGCCTCCTCGACGGCCCTGTTAACGGTCGACGGCCTCGTAGACGGCCCTGTCGACGGTGGACGGCCTCCTCGACGGCCCTGTCGATGGTGGACGGCCTTGTCGACGGTCGACGGACTTCATCCAGGCCGTCGACGACGCCGTCAGCATTCGGGACGGCCTCTGACGCGTCCTGACTCGTCACGACTGACGCGTCATGACATCCGGACGGGAAAAGCCCACGTCACGTCAGGATAGACAACCCTGGCTAGTGGCATAAGCTGCTGCATTAAAATGTGGTAGTCATGGGACTTGAGGCCACCAAAGTTCTTCTTACGGAGGCACTTCCCAATGTCTGAGGAGTACCCCGAAGGCATTTTCAAATCCGATATGCACTTCACAAATTGATCAAATTCCTCGTCAGACAAAACATAAGATGCTCTTGGCTTGACCATCTTCCCTGCCTTACGTGGGTGTGGAGTGAGCCACAAATGCCTTCTTATGTTTCGGCGCTGCAAGTCCCTACGTACTTTGATCGTGTCCTTCTTTCCTGATATGGTCTTCAAAAAGTTCTTGGAAAGGTTCATTTCGCAATGCATGAGGTCTAGTGTGTACCGGATGAGAAGATACTGACAGCACAAACATGAAAAGCGGATTAGGAACAATGCTTGCTTCAGTGCCTAGTCACTTAGAAGTCATTTCCTAGTCAGGCAGAAGATTTCCTATAGTCGGCAACTCCTTCATGACTTACACAGCATTGGCGGGTGATTGTGAATTCGCCTTCTAGTCTCCTGTAAGTTGTTTCCCATTTCAGGGCTAAAACTATAGACACTTACTCTACAGGCCTTAAAGCCTCACAGTAGGAACATGTGAAGTACTCAGACAAGAAGATATCATATCTAGTCACATATCAATCATTTCATAGTCATATGACAAGATATCGCAGCGTCGACAACTTCTATATGACTTACACGGCACTCACGGGTGACTAGGAAGTGACCTATGAGTCCTCTGTAAGTCGTTATCCTATAAGACGGTAAAAAATATAGACACTTACCTTCCAGTAGGGTAGTCTGAACAGAATGCTCAACCGCTTTAGCCCAAAAATTCTAGAGGGGTCACCTGAGGCACCATCTCTATTTCCAGCTGCTCTCCATGCTTCACATTGCATTGCGTGACGAATTTGATCCTCCATTGTCACTTCCCTGGGTTTAGGGCGATTTTCTACAAATCCGTTGAAGTTGTCCTTCATACTCTCTGATCTATAGGGATGATCTTGTGGTAGCCATCGACGAGTCCCACCATAGATTTGCTTCGCAAGTTCTGTGGAATGTTCAGCGCCAAGGTCTTCGCCACACCATGGACACGCTGCATACCCTTGATGAGAGAATCCTCCAACAGTGCCGTACCCTGGGAAGTCGTGTATAGTCCACAATAACATGGCTCGCAGTTGAAAAGCCTTTTCACCTTCATCCTTCGTGACGTCATGGGCAGGTACTCCCGCCCATAGCTCCAGCAACTCCTCTACTAGCGGCTCCAAATAAACATCAAAAACATCACCTGTGACTGACTCTCTCCCTGGAATTAGGAGTGCCAACATTATGAAATTTTTTTTGGTGGTCAACCATGGGGGTAGGTTGTAGTTTAATAGCAACACAGGCCATGTTGACCATGATGTCCTATTTTGTTTGTAAGGATTCACTCCATCAGCTGCCAAGGCAAAATGGACATTCCTAGGGTCATGGGCAAAGGAGGGATCTACGTTTTCCTCAAAATGACGCCAAGCTTTGGAGTCACATGGATGCCTGACAAGGCCATCACCTCCTTCACGATTACTCCGATTCCTTGCATGCCAAACCATGAGCTCTGAGATTTTCGGACTCATATACAAGTGCTGCAATCTGGGAATGATGGGAAAGTGACGGAGCACTTTGAGAGGATAAGAACGCCGCTCCTCGTCCCTGTATCTCCGACCGCCACACTTGGGGCACCGTACAGCATGCTCTAAGGGTCCACGGAAAAGAACACAGCCTTGTTCACAAGCATGGATCGTATTGTATGTCAAACCCAATTTCTTTGTTAGTGCCTGCGCTGCGTAATAATTTCGAGGCAAATTATTTCTCCTTGGTAGGAGATGAGAATGGAGTATGTTGAACAACTCATTGGCACAATGGTTGCTTACACCATGCACTGTGCAAAGATTCATTAAAAGAACGGTCGTAGCAAGCTTGCTGGAAGTAGCGTCATCATATAGAGGCTCCAAGCACTCTTCCATCGCCCTGGCGTCGAAGCTTACATCATTCTGAACTTCGGCAATGCCTCCGGTGGGGGGACGCTCCTCATCCCTCAGAAATGATTCGCCTGGACCATCGGCAACGGGGTCTTCCTCTTCACTCTGAACTTGGTCTCTGCCATCAGCAAGAGGCTGCTGCTCGTCACGACATTCCTTTGACTCCGCAACATCGGCGTCGGACAATTGCATGTTCTCTTCATGGATGGAGTCCGCCATAGAAAACGCATTCCCAACTTCTTCTTGAATACTTTCAGCCAACAATGCCGGATCCTGCACTGGACGCATTGCTTGATTCAGAATGCCGACAGTGTCAACATCAGCATCCACGACATTGATGCCTTCTGCCGACTCTTCAGGCGTGCACCAGAATGTTGAAGATCATGTACATATTAGTGTAGACCATGTACATACAGCCCTAGGAGTAGCATTAGACACTAGGTTAGTCTTAGAGTCCATTGGGTATTGCTTGTAGTCAAAGGTAGCCCATGAAAGGTAGTTATCCCACATGGATTGTGGATAACTAGGGAAAGGCTTCTAGCATAAGATCAACCCACTCATGGGTCTTTGTATCTTCCTACCATCTAAGTAAAGCCTTTCATCCATCAATACCTTTGTAATCTCAATACAGAATTCCTGGTCCCACTCCGAGTCCGAGGAGTCTCTCATGCCCGGGCCTCTCCAAATGCGGCAATCTGGATGCCTGCCATGCCGTAGAAGGTGCTCCCGTATGTTCTTCAAGAGAAGTCTCTTACGACCATGGCACCGCATGCATGGACAGTGCAGCCTCTTGACATTGTACTGCCTTGCTCTTTGTAACTCCCTCAGCCATAGGCGCTCATCTCGAAGTCTTTGTCTTTCACTGTCAGATAGTGGAAGACCAGCAGGAAACATGTTCCAAGCCGATGCCTATTCGTTATGACGTACTGAAAATACGGTATATGAACTTCAAATGGTGGTGGAGTTAGTCACGGGACGTCGGTAGGTGGGTGCTACGAGAACTCATATTCATCTACGGTATCTCTAGAATGACTTGAGAATGACTTCAGAAGTCACTGCAAGGTCCACAAAATTCACTCGTAAATGACTGAAATATGACTTCTTAGTGACTGAAATTTCAAAGATAATCTTATTCATAAGCAAAAAGGGTAGTCTGTGAACTATGAAGACGGTCTGGTAAGAATACCACATATCTACAAACATGATGCAGATTCCATGCACATTTCTCAATTGAAACCGACAACGTGGGTAGCACAAAAACATATGGAGGACAACTGACATGCATGGCAGTTCAAGCACGCTAATGCAATACAAGAGAGGCATAAACGCATATAACACGGAAAGGACAAAAATGAGTTCCAGCTCTTTCATTCAATCGAATTAGTGAACATTGAGAGTGGCCTGCGGACGGTTTACAATGTCCACAAGCACCTTCACCGTCCATCACACAACCGTCTTCTGCTTTGAGGGCGTTTCAATGATCACTGAAGTCAGCATCTAACGTGTGCCCGAGTGCCAAAGCGACCCAAGCTTCAAAATGCTTGTTCAGCTCACTACCAATGCTTGAGAGTGGCCTCTGCAACGCTGTTGGGAGGACCGATCCTAAAACCGCCGTTGCAAAATGTACAGGACTAGTTCCTATTGAAATTACAAAGGTAATGATGGATGAAAGGCTTTACTTAGATGGTAGGAAGATACAAAGACCCATGAGTGGGCTGATCTTATGCTAAAAGCCTTTCCCTAGTTATCCACAAACCATGTGGGATAACTACCTTTCATGGGCTGCCTTTGACTACGAGCAATCCCCAATGGACTCTAAGACTAACCTAGTGTCTAATGCTACACCTAGGGCTGAATGTACATGGGATACACTAATATGTACATATTCTTCAACATACTCCTAGGGCTGTATGTACATGGTCTACACTAATATGTACATGATCTTCAACACTCCCACTTTGAGAGTGGTCAAAGGTGCAATGAATTATCATTGCAATCAAGTTTGGGTTGGTGGCTTACCAAGTACGCCATAAAACTATCTCAACACTCTCTTGACCGCTGCCCAACACTTTGGGCCATACTTAGACATGGATTCACATACAACGCTCACCGATAATGCCAAATCAGCCCTTGTGGCTTCCATGGCATGCTTCAAACAACTCACCGCTGCCTTATAAGGCACACCTTGCATTTCAGCCCTTGCCTCCTCCAATTCGTCATCTATGAGCTTGGGCAACTCCTCATGAGTGTTAAGTGGTGTACCTAGGGCTTTGCACTCCGTTTGCATAGCCAACTCCCACTTGCTTGCATCTCCACAACCCAACACTTCTCCAAGTGTAGTTGCATCTCCAACGCAAGCTAGGTTGGCTTCTTCTTCAGGTTGTGGGGGAAGAATGTGACTCAGCCACCAATCTCCTAGAGGCCTACGAGTCCTTGTTCGATAACGTGGCTCCTCTTGCTCCTCCAAGGGCTGATCATGCTCTTGCTCCCTTGGTGAAGTGCTTGGAGAAGGAGCAACTGATCTCTTCACTTGGGGAGTAGTCACCTTCTTCGTGGGCTCCACCAAGTCCTCATCTTCCCCTCCTTGCTCTTCATCTTCATCTCCATCATCTTCCATGTGCACTCTTGGAGTTGTGCCCACCACATGGGCTGGTCCTCCATTTCTCCCACTTGGGCTCATCTCCAAGAGCTCGGAATCAACACCTCCATCCTCCAAGAAGGTCACATCTCTACTCTTGATGATCTTCTTGCTCTCCACACACATCAGCCTATAAGCCTTGGTTCCCTCACAATAACCAAGGAAAAGACACTTGATGCCCTTGGCATCCAACTTGGTCCTCTTGGCACTTGGGACCAAGGCATAGGCCATGCACCCAAAAATCCGCATGTGAGACACATGGGGCCTACTCCCACTCCAAGCTTCTTCGGGTGTCATGCTTGTCAAGGCTTGGGTGGGGCACCGGTTCCTTGTATAAACCGCTGTAGACACCGCCTCCCCCCAAAGCTCATACTTCAGCCCTTGGCCATGAATCATAGACCTTGCCATCTCCACAATGGTGCGATTGGCACGCTCCGCTACACCGTTTCGTTGAGGAGTGTAAGGTGCTGATGTGTGGTGCTCAATGCCATGGGCCTCCAAGGACTCTTCAAAGGCCTTGGACACATATTCCCCTCCATTATCCGACCGCAGCACCTTCACCTTACAATCAAATTGGGCCTCCACAAGGGCCTTCTAAGTCTCAAAACGCCCAAACACCTCACTCTTGCACTTCAACATATACACCCACACCTTGCGAGAGAAGTCATCAATGAAGGTCACAAAATACCTTGCTGCTCCTATGGTTATGGTCTTCATCGGCCCACACACATCTGAATGCACAAGCTCCAATGGCTTGGTGGCCCGGGTTGCCCCATCCTTGGGGAAGGGCTGCCTTGCTTGCTTGCCCTCAATGCACCCTTTGCACACCATAGAACTCTTGAGATTACAAAGGTATTGATGTATGAAAGGCTTTACTTAGATGGTAGGAAGATACAAAGACCCATGAGTGGGTTGATCTTATGCTAAAAGCCTTTCCCTAGTTATCCACAAACCATGTGGGATAACTACCTTTCATGGGCTGCCTTTGACTACGAGCAATACCCAATGGACTCTAACACTATCCTAGTGTCTAATGCTACTCCTAGGGCTGTATGTACATGGTCTACACTAATATGTACATGATCTTCAACACTCCCACTTTGAGAGTGGTCAAAGGTGCAATGAATTATCATTGCAATCAAGTGAGGGTTGGTGGCATACCAAGTACGCCATAAAACTATCTCAACACTCTCTTGACCGCTGCCCAACACTTTGGGCCATACTTAGACATGGATTCACATGCAACACTCATTGATAATGCCAAATCAGCCCTTGTGGCTTCTATGGCATGCTTCAAAGAACTCACCGCTACCTTATAAGGCACACCTTGTATTTCAGCCCTCCTCTCCTCAAATTCGTCATCTATGACCTTGGGCAACTCCTCATGAGTGTCAAGTGGTGTACCTACGGCTTTGCACTCCGTTTGCAAAACCAACTCCCACTTGCTTGCATCTTCACAACCCAACACTTTTCCAAGTGTGGTTGCATCTCCAAAGCAAGCAAGGTTGGCTTCTTCTTCACGTTGTGGAGGAAGAATGTGATTCAGCCACCAATCTCCTAGAGGCTTACGAGTCCTTGTTGGATAACGTGGCTCCTCTTGCTCCTCCAATGGCTGATCTTGCTCTTCCAAGGGCTGATAATGCTCCTTCTCCCTTGGTGAAGATCTTGGAGAAGGGGCTGATGGCCTCTTCCCTTGGGGTGTGGCCACCTTCTTCTTGGGCTCCACCAAGTCTTCATCTTGTTCATCTTCATCTCCATCATCTTCCAAGTGCACACTTGGAGTTGTGCCCACCTTTTGGGCTGGTCCTCCACTACTCCCACTTGGGCTCATCTCCAAGTGCTTAGGATCAGGTCCTCCATCCTCCAAGAAGGTCACATCTCTACACTTGATGATCTTCTTGCTCTCCACACACATCAGCCTATATGCCTTAGTTCCCTCACAATAACCAAGGAAAAGGCGCTTGATGCCCTTGGCATCCAACTTGGTCCTCTTGGCACTAGGCACCAAGGCATCGATGAAAGTCACAAAATACCTTGCTCCTCCAATGGATGTGGTCTTCATCGGCCCGCACACATCTGAATGCACAAGCTCCAATGGCTTGCTAGCCCTTGTTGCCCCATCCTTGGGGAAGGGCTGCCTTGCTTGCTTGCCCTCAATGCACCCCTTGCACACCATAGAACTCCAATCATGCTTGCAAGAAGAGAGGTTCATCCCCTTCACAATGTGTTCGAGACTCTTCATGCTCCCCACATTCAAGTGTTGAAGATCATGTACATATTAGTGTAGACCATGTACATACAGCCCTAGGAGTAGCATTAGACACTAGGATAGTGTTAGAGTCCATTGGGTATTGCTCGTAGTCAAAGGCAGCCCATGAAAGGTAGTTATCCCACATGGTTTGTGGATAACTAGGGAAAGGCTTGTAGCATAAGATCAGCCCACTCATGGGTCTTTGTATCTTCCTACCATCTAAGTAAAGCCTTTCATCCATTCATAACATTGTAATCTCAATAGGTTATGGGCCCACGCACTTGGAGTTGCGCTTGAGGGTGAAATTCAAATCATTTGGAGGAGATCTTGGAGCTTGGAGGAGCAATCAGCCTTTTGTGACTTTTCACCTACAAACCATATGGTGTGAGTATATTTTTCAAAAACATACTTTGAGTGCATTTTTAAAAAAAAGGGAGAGGCAAGTTTTGTTGCTTTCTCATTGGCTGGTTTGTGAGGTTTTGAGTACATTTTGGAGGAGAGGTTGCTTATGGTAGTAATCAGACCTAGTTAGGGCTGGTTGCATGCTCCTAGTTTGAGTTTGCTTTTAGAAGTGTGCATTGAGAGCCATTTGAGGCTGAATTGTGCATTTGGATGCATTGTTGAGTGAGATTGTGCCAATTGCACTAGAGTGAGAGTGCTTTGAGGCTGATTGTGCACTTGGGTGCATTGTTGAGTGAGATTGTGCCAATTGCACTAGAGTGAGAGTGCTTTGAGGCTGATTGTGCACTTGGGTGCATTGTTGAGTGAGATTGTGCCAATTGCACTAGAGTGAGAGTGCTTTGAGGCTGATTGTGCACTTGGGTGCATTGTTGAGTGAGATTGTGCTACTTGCACTAGAGTGAGAGTGCTTTGAGGCTGATTGTGCACTAAGGTGCATTGTTGAGAGTGATTGTGAGCCTTGGAAGCATGTTTGAGATGCTTGAGGCATTTGCCATCCATTGAAGGCTGATTAGTGCCCTTGTGAGTGAGTGAGGCGAATTTGTGGACTTGGTGAACATAAGAGGGCTGATTAGTGCCCTTGTGAGTGAGTGAGGCGAATTTGTGGACTTGGTGAACTTAGGAAGGCTGATTAGTGCCCTTGTGAGTGAGTGAGGCGAATTTGTGGACTTGGTGAACTTAGGAAGGCTGATTAGTGCCCTTGTGAGTGAGTGAGGCGAATTTGTGGACTTGGTGAACTTAGGAGGGCTGATAAGTGCCCTTATTAGTGAGTGAGGCGAATTAGTGGAATTTGTGAACCCTAGAGGGCTGATTTGTGCCCTTGTGTGTGAGAGAGGCGAACTAGTTGATTTTGCAAATCCTAGAGGGCTGATTTGTGCCCTTGTGTGTGTGAGAGAGGCGAATTAGTGGAATTTGTGAACCCTAGAGGGCTGATTTGTGCCCTTGTGAGTGAGAGAGGTGAATTAGTGGGTTTTGTGAACCCAAGAGGGCTGAATTGTGCCCTTCTGAGCCTTGTGGAGCCATTGAGAGCAAAGTAGGATTCTTTGGTGGCTTGGTGATCCAACTAGGGTTGTTGGAGACCATTGTTGTCCTTAAGGTGCTGATTGTGAGTAGGAGCTTCCATCTAGGGCTGATTGGAAGCCTAGAGCTCCTTGGAGTGTGGAATAACCTCTTTGGGAGGAGGGCTTGCTGAATTGAAGTAGTACTAGCTCATGATGTCCATGTGGTGGACTTGAGCTTGATTAGGGTCTGAATTGGTGATTGAGAGGAGGTGATGCACATGTGAGGAGTGTTTGACAGTCCTTGGTGTTCAAAGGATCTTTGGAGGTCCTTGTGATTGTTGATTGGTGCCATTTGAACCCTATTGGCTACCAAGGGAATGTTTGGTCGTTCTTGGAGCTTGGAGGATCTTGGGAGGTCCTTGTGAGGGCTGAATTGTGCCATTTCAGCCCCATTGGCTGCCAAGGGAGTGTTTGGAGGCTGAATTGAGTTTCTCAACTCTTGGAGACACATTGGGTGTTGCCAACAACTGGGAGGTGCTTCACCATGGCATCAAGTGGAGGAGAAGGCGTGCGCATCATTGACAAGTTTGATGAGGAGTATGAGTCCCAAGGGGAGGGATCAGCCCTTGTCTCAAGACATGGGAGAGGAGGCAATACCAAGGCGTTCAAGGAGACAAGGACATGCTACAAGTGTGGCAAATCAGGCCACATTGCTAGGGATTGCAAGGGCAGCCAAGCCAAAGACAAGGAGAGTGCACACCAAGCCTCCAAAGAGGAGGAGGAGATTGCCTTTGCCACCCATGGAGGAGGGGAGAAGGCCAACATGTTTACTTGGATTGTGGACTCGGGGGCCACCCAACATATGATCAGCCATCGGGATGCCTTCCACACCTATCAGCCCATTTCGGGGAAGAAGATTTATTTGGGAGACAATGGCATGGTGGAGGCCCTTGGCAAGGGGGAGATCCTTGTGGAGGTGCAAGTGAAGGGGTTGACCAAGAGGATCCAGATCCAAGAAGTGCTCCATGTCCCCAAGTTGCATGCCAACTTGCTTTCGGTGAGTAGATTGTCTTTGGGAGGTTTGAAGGTACATTTCAACATGGTGGGGTGTGTTGTGAGGGCACCAAGTGGAGTTTTGATAGCATCAGCCCCTCGTGAGGGCCACTTGTACCCCCTCCACTTCACCAAGGTGAATGGTACTTCCTTGGCTTGTGTTGCCCAAGGATCAGCCCAAGGATCAGCTCATGGAGACCTTGTGGAGCTTTGGCATAGGAGGCTTGGGCACTTGAATGTGAAGAGCATGAAGAGTCTCCAACACATTGTGAAGGGGCTGAACCTCTCTTCTTGCAACCATGATTGGAGTTCTATGGTGTGCAAGGGGTGCATGGAGGGCAAGCAAGCAAGGCAGCCCTTCCCCAAGGATGGGGCAACAAGGGCCAGCAAGCCATTGGAGCTTGTGCATTCAGATGTGTGTGGGCCGATGAAGACCACAACCATAGGAGGAGCAAGGTATTTTGTGACCTTCATTGATGATTTCTCTTGCAAGGTGTGGGTGTATATGCTGAAGTGCAAGAGTGAGGTGTTTGGGCGTTTTGAGACTTGGAAGGCCCTTGTGGAGGCCCAATCTGATTGCAAGGTGAAGGTGCTGCGGTCGGATAATGGTGGGGAGTATGTGTCCAAGGCCTTTGAGGAGTACTTGAAGGCCCATGGCATTGAGCACCACACATCAGCACCTTACACTCCTCAACAAAAGGGTGTAGCGGAGCATGCAAATCGCACCATTGTGGAGATGGCAAGGTCTATGATTCATGGCCAAGGGCTGAAGTATGAGCTTTGGGGGGAGGCGGTGTCTACAACGGTGTATACAAGGAACCGGTGCCCCACCCAAGCCTTGACAAGCATGACACCCCAAGAAGCTTGGAGTGGGATTAGGCCCCATGTATGTCACATGCGGATTTTTGGGTGCATGGCCTATGCATTGGTCCCAAGTGCCAAGAGGACCAAGTTGGATGCCAAGGGCATCAAGTGCCTTTTCCTTGGTTATTGTGAGGGAACCAAGGCTTATAGGCTGATGTGTGTGGAGAGCAAGAAAATCATCAAGAGTAGAGATGTGACCTTCTTGGAGGATGGAGGTGCTGATCCCAAGCTCTTGGAGATGAGCCCAAGTGGGAGAAATGGAGGACCAGCCCATGTGGTGGGCACAACTCCAAGAGTGCACATTGAAGATGATGGAGATGGAGATGAAGAAGATGAGGACTTGGTGCAGCCCAAGAAGAAGGTGGCCACACCTCAAGGGAAGAGGCCATCAGCCCCTTCTCAGAGATCTTCACCAAGGGAGCAAGAGCATGATCAGCCCTTGGAAGAGCAAGATCAGCCATTGGAGGAGCAAGACCAGCCCTTGGAGGAGCAAGAGGAGCCACGTTATCCAACAAGGACTCGTAAGCCTCTAGGAGATTGGTGGCTGAATCACATTCTTCCTCCACAACGTGAAGAAGAAGCCAACCTAGCTTGCTTTGGAGATGCAACCACACTTGGAGAAGTGTTGGGTTGTGAAGATGCAAGCAAGTGGGAGGTTGCTTTGCAAACGGAGTGCAAAGCCCTAGGTACACCACTTCACACTCATGAGGAGTTGCCCAAGGTCATAGATGACGAATTTGAGGAGGCAAGGGCTGAAATGCAAGGTGTGCCTTATAAGGCAGCGGTGAGTTGTTTGAAGCATGCCATGGAAGCCACAAGGGCTGATTTGGCATTATCAATGAGTGTTGTATGTGAATCCATGTCTAAGTATGGCCCAAAGTGTTGGGCAGCGGTCAAGAGAGTGTTGAGATAGTTTTATGGCGTACTTGGTATGCCACCAACCCAAACTTGATTGCAATGATAATTCATTGCACCTTTGACCACTCTCAAAGTGGGAGTGTTGAAGATCATGTACATATTAGTGTAGACCATGTACATACAGCCCTAGGAGTAGCATTAGACACTAGGATAGTGTTAGAGTCCATTGGGTATTGCTCGTAGTCAAAGGCAACCCATGAAAGGTAGTTATCCCACATGGTTTGTGGATAACTAGGGAAAGGCTTGTAGAATAAGATCAGCCCACTCATGGGTCTTTGTATCTTCCTACCATCTAAGTAAAGCCTTTCATCCATTCATAACATTGTAATCTCAATATCAAGTGCCCAAGCCTCCTATGCCAAAGCTCCACAAGGTCTCCTTGGGCTGATCCTTGGGCTGATCCTTGGGCAACACAAGCCAAGGAAGTACCATTCACCTTGGTGAAGTGGAGGGGGTACAAGTGGCCTTCACGAGGGGCTGATGCTATCAAAACTCCACCTTGTTGAAATGAACCTTCAAACCTCCCAAGGACAATCTTCTCACCGAAAGCAAGTTGGCATGCAACTTGGGGACATGGAGGGCCTCTTGGATCTGGATGCTCTTGGTCAACCCCTTCACTTGCACCTCCACAAGGATCTCCCCCTTGCCAAGGGCCTCCACCATGCCATTGTCTCCCAAATAAATCTTCTTCCCCGAAAGGGGCTGATAGGTGTGGAAGGCATCCCGATGGCTGATCATATGTTGGGTGGCCCCCGAGTCTACAATCCAAGTAAACATGTTGGCCTTCTCCCCTCCTCCATGGGTGGCAAAGGCGATCTCTTCCTCCTCCTCCTCTTTGGAGGCTTGGTGTGCACTCTCCTTGTCTTTGGCTTGGCTGCCCTTGCAATCCCTAGCAATGTGGCCTCGTCTACCGCACTTGAAGCACGTCCTTGTCTCCTTGAACGCCTTGGTGTTGCCTCCTCTCCCATGTCTTGAGACAAGGGCTGATCCCTCCCCTTGGGACTCATTCTCCTCATCAAACTTGTCAATGATGCACACGCCTTCTCCTCCATTTGATGCCATGGTGAAGCACCTCCCACTTGTTGGCAGCACCCAATGTGTCTCCAAGAGTTCACAAACTCAATTCAGCCTCCAAACACTCCCTTGGCAACCAATGGGACTGAAATGGCACAATTCAACCCTCACGAGGACCTCCCAAGATCCTCCAAGCTCCAAAAACGACCAAACATTCCCTTGGCAGCCAATAGGGTTAAAATGGCACCAATCAGCCCTCACAAGGACCCCCAAAGATCCTTTTGAACACCAAGGACGGCCAAACACTCCTCACATGTGCATCACCTCCTCTCAACACCAATTCAGACCCTAATCAAGCTCAAGTCCAACACATGGACGTCATGAGCTAGTGCTACTTCAATTCAGCAAGCTCTCCTCACAAAGAGGGTACTTCACACTCCAAGGAGCTCTAGGCTTCCAATCAGCCCTAGATGGAAGCTCCTACTCACAATCAAGCACCTCAAGGACAACAATGGTCTTCAACAACACTAGTTGGATCACCAAGCCACCAAAGAATCTTACTTTGCTCTCAATGGCTCCACAAGGCTCACAAGGGCACAATTCAGCCCTCTTGGGTTCACAAAACCCACTAATTCACCTCTCTCACTCACAAGGGCTCAAATCAGCCCTCTAGGGTTCACAAAATCCACTAATTCGCCTCTCTCACACACAAGGGCACTAATCAGCCCTCTTAAGTTCACCAAGTCCACAAATTCGCCTCATTCACTCACAAGGGCACTAATCAGCCCTCTTAAGATCACCAAGTCCACAAATTCGCCTCACTCACTCACAAGGGCACTAATGAGCCCTCTTAAGTTCACCAAGTCCACAAATTCGCCTCATTCACTCACAAGGGCACTAATCAGCCCTCTTAAGATCACCAAGTCCACAAATTCACCTCACTCACTCACAAGGGCACTAATAAGCCCTCTTAAGATCACCAAGTCCACAAATTCGCCTCACTCACTCACAAGGGTACTAATCAGCCCTCAATGGATGGCAAACAACTCAAGCATCCCAAATATGCTTCCAAGGCTCACAATGGATTCTCACTAGATTGCTTCCAAGGCTCACAATCACTCTCACCAATGCACCCAAGTGCACAATCAGCCTCAAAGCACTCTCACTCTAGTGCAAATTGGCACAATCTCACTCAACAATGCACCCAAGTGCACAATTCAGCCTCAAATGGCTCTCAATGCACACCTCTAAAAGCAAACTCAAACTAGGAGCATGCAACCAGCCATAACAAGGTCTGATTACTACCATAAAGCAACCTCTCCACCAAAATGTACTTCTAAACCTCACAAACCAGCCAATGAGAAAGCAGCAAAACTTTCTTCTTCTCCTTTTTAAAAATGCACTCAAAGTGTGTTTTTGAAAAATATACTCACACCATATGTTTTGTAGGTGAAAAGTCACAAAAGGCTGATTGCTCCTCCAAGCTCCAAGATCTCCTCCAAATGATTTGAATTTCACCCTCAAGCGCAACTCCAAGTGCGTGGGCCTATAACCTCTTGAGATTACAAAGGTATTGATGTATGAAAGGCTTTACTTAGATGGTAGGAAGATACAAAGACCCATAAGTGGGCTGATCTTATGCTAAAAGCCTTTCCCTAGTTATCCACAAACCATGTGGGATAACTACCTTTCATGGGCTGCCTTTGACTACGAGCAATACCCAATGGACTCTAACACTATCCTAGTGTCTAATGCTATTCCTAGGGCTGTATGTACATGGTCTACACTAATATGTACATGATCTTCAACACTCCCACTTTGAGAGTGGTCAAAGGTGCAATGAATTATCATTGCAATCAAGTGTAGGTTGGTGGCTTACCAAGTACGCCATAAAACTATCTCAACACTTTCTTGACCACTGCCCAACACTTTGGGCCATACTTACACATGGATTCACATACAACACTCATCGATAATGCCAAATCAGCCCTTGTGGCTTCCATGGCATGCTTCAAAGAACTCACCGCTGCCTTATAAGGCACACCTTGCATTTCAGCCCTCCCCTCCTCAAATTCGTCATCTATGACCTTGGGCAACTCCTCATGATTGTGAAGTGGTGTACCTACGGCTTTGCACTCCGTTTGCAAAGCCAACTCCCACTTGCTAGCATCTTCACAACACAACACTTCTCCAAGTGTGGTTGCATCTCCAAAGCAAGCTAGGTTGGCTTCTTCTTCACGTTGTGGAGGAAGAATGTGATTCAGCCACCAATCTCCTAGAGGCTTACGAGTCCTTGTTGGATAACGTGGCTCCTCTTGCCCCTCCAAGGGCTGGTCTTGCTCCTCCAATGGCTGATCTTGCTCTTCCAAGGACTGATGATGCTCCTTCTCCCTTGGAGAAGATCTTGGAGAAGGGGCTGATGGCCTCTTCCCTTGGGGTGTGGCCACCTTCTTCTTGGGCTCCACCCACTCTTCATCTTCTTCATCTCCATCTCCATCATCTTCAATGTGCACTCTTGGAGTTGTGCCCACCACATGGGCTGGTCCTCCATTTCTCCCACTTGGGCTCATCTCCAAGAGCTTGGGATCAGCACCTCCATCCTCCAAGAAGGTCACATCTCTACTCTTGAGAATTTTCTTGCTCTCCACACACATCAGCCTATAATAAGCCTTGGTTCCCTCACAATAACCAAGGAAAAGGCACTTGATGCCCTTGGCATCCAACTTGGTCCTCTTGGCACTTGGGACCAAGGCATAAGTCGTGCACCCCAAAATGCGCATGTGAGACACATGGGGCCTAATCCCACTCCAAGCTTCTTGGGGTGTCATGCTTGTCAAGGCTTGGGTGGGGCAACGGTTCCTTGTATAAACCGCTGTAGACACCGCCTCCCCCCAAAGCTCAAACTTCAGCCCTTGGCCATGAATCATAGACCTTGCCATCTCCACAATGATGCGATTTGCACACTCCGCTACACCATTTTGTTGAGGAGTGTAAGGTGCTGACGTGTGGTGCTCAATGCCATGGGCCTTCAAGTACTCCTCAAAGGCCTTGGACACATAATCTCCTCCATTATCCGACCGCAGCACCTTCACCTTGCAATCAGATTGGGCCTCCACAAGGGCCTTCCAAGTCTCAAAACGCACAAACACCTCACTCTTGCACTTCAGCATATACACCCACACCTTGCGAGAGAAATCATCAATGAAGGTCACAAAATACCTTGCTCCTCCTATGGTTGAGGTCTTCATTGGCCCGCACACATCGGAATGCACAAGCTCCAATGGCTTGCTGGCCCTTGTTGCCCCATCCTTGGGGAAGGGCTGCCTTGCTTGCTTGCCCTCAATGCACCCCTTGCACACCATAGAACTCCAATCATGCTTGCAAGAAGAGAGATTCAGCCCCTTCACAATGTGTTGGAGGCTCTTCATGCTCTTCACATTCAAGTGCCCAAGCCTCCTATGCCAAAGCTCCACAAGGTCCTCATGAGCTGATCCTTGGGCCACACAAGCCAAGGAAGTGCTATTCACCTTGGTGAAATGGAAGATGTACAAGTTGCCCTCACGAGGGGCTGATGCAATCAAGACTCCACTTGGTGCCCTCACAACACATCCCACCATGTTGAATTGCACTTTCAAACCTCCCAAAGACAACTTGCTTACCGAAAGCAAGTTGGCATGCAACTTGGGCACATGGAGCACCTCCTCAATTGTGATCCTCCTAGGCTGCCCCTTCACTTGCACCTCCACATGGATCTCCCCCTTGCCAAGAGCCTCCACCATGCCATTGTCTCCCAAGTAAATCTTCTTCCCCGAAATGGGCTGATAGGTGTGGAAGGCATCTCGATGGCTGGTCATGTGTTGGGTAGCACCTGAATCCACAATCCAAGTGAACATGTTGGCCTTCTCCCCTCCTCCATGGGTGGCAAAGGCGAAATCCTCCTCCTCCTCCTCTTTGGAAGCTTGGTGTGCACTCTCCTTGTCTTTGGCTTGGCTGGTCTTGCAATGCTTGGCAATGTGGCCTGATTTGCCACACTTGAAGCATGTCCTTGTCTCCTTCAACGCCTTGGTGGTGCCTCCCTTGCCATGCCTTGACACAAGGGCTGATCCCTCCCCTTGGGGCTCATTCTCCTTGCGCTTGGTCACCTCATGCATCAAGCGGGCTGTCACAAACTCCAAGGTCAGATCCTTGGTGGCCCTTGTCTCCAAGGCGGTGATGAGGAACTCATAGGATGGTGGCAAGCTCTCCAACAATGTCATCACCACATCTCCCTCCGTCACGGGCGCCTCCAAACAAGCCAACTCATCAGCAAGAGCCTTGATCTTGTTGACATGATCCAACATGTCGTCCTCCTCTTGCATCTTGCTAGTGAAGAACTTCCGCCGAAGGAAGAGGATGTTGGAGAGGCTCTTGGTCTCATGGATGTTGCAAAGGGTGGTCCACGCATGGGCTGGTCCCTTGCAATGGCGGATGTGTGCAATCTGCCGGTCTGCAAGGTTGATGGCAATGAGGGCAAAGGCCTTCTTCTCCTTCCTCTCAAATGCCTTCTTGGTCTTTGGATCAGCATCCTCACTTGGAGGCTCCTCACTCCCATCCACCACGTCCCACAAGTCCTTCTCCGCAAGAATCATCTCCATCTTGAACTTCCACATGCCAAAGTTCTCCCCATTGAACTTGTCAATGATGCGCACGCCCTCTCCTCCACTTGATGCCATGGTGAAGCACCTCCCACTTGTTGGCAGCACCCCAAGTGTCTCCAACTCAATTCAGCCTCCAAACACTGACTTGGAAGCCAATTGGGCTGAAATCTCACCAATCAGCCCTTCCAAGGACCTTCCAAGCTCCTCCCAATCCAAGGAAACGACCAAAACACTCCACACAAGTGCCTCACCTCTACTCCACACCAAATCAGACCCTAATCAAGCTCAAATTCACCACATGAATGTCATGGGCTAGTGCTCCTTCAATTCAGCAAGCAATCTCACAATGCTCCTCACAAATAGGGTACTCCACACAACAAGGCGCTCAAGCCTTCCAATCAGCCCTAAATGGATGCTACTACTCACAATAAGCACCTCAAGGACAACAATGGCCTCCAATAGCCCTAATTGGATCACCAATCCACCAAAGCACCCTACTTGGCCCTCAATGGCTCACAAGGGGCAGAAATCAGTCCTCTAAGGATCAAGAAATCCATGAATTGCCTCACTCACTCACAAGGGCTCTAATCAGCCCTCTATGCATGGCAAACTCCTCAAGCAACTCAAATATGCTTCCAAGGCCTCCAAAGGACTCTCACTAGATTGCAATTGGCACCATCACAATCCACAATGCACTCAAATGCATAATCAGCCTCAATGGGCTCCCAATGTACACTTCTAAGCACAAACTCAAACTAGGAGCTTCCAACCAGCCCTAACTAGGTCTGATTACTACCATAAGCAAACTCTCACCCAAAATGTACTCAAAACCTCACAAACCAGCCAACAATAGCTCCTAAAAAAAAATTCCCTTTCTTTTAAAAATGCACTCCAGAGTTTTTGAATTTTGAAAAATGACTCACACCATATGGTTTGTAGGTGAAAAGTGACAAAGGGCTGATTACTCCTCCAAGCTCCAAGATCTCCTCCAAATGCCTTGAATTCCTCCCTCCAACGCAACTGCAAGTGCGTGGGCCCATAACCTATTGAGATTACAATGTTATGAATGGATGAAAGGCTTTACTTAGATGGTAGGAAGATACCATGGCCCAAGAGTGGGCTGAACATAAGGGAGAAGCCTTTCCCTAGTTATCCACAAACCATGTGGGATAACCAAACACCATGGGCTGCCTTTGACTACAAGCAATACCCAAGGGACTCTAAGGCTAACTAAGAGTCTACTCCTACTCCTAGGGCTGAATGTACATAGTCTACACTAATATGTACATGATCTTCAACAGAAGGCATTTGAGAGGAAGGAGAAGAAGGCCTTTGCCCTCATTGCCATCAACCTTGCGGACCGGCAGATTGCACACATCCGCCATTGCAAGGGACCAGCCCATGCGTGGACCACGCTTTGCAACATCCATGAGACCAAGAGCCTCTCCAACATCCTCTTCCTTCGGCGGAAGTTCTTCACTAGCAAGATGCAAGAGGAGGACGACATGTTGGACCATGTCAACAAGATCAAGGCTCTTGCTGATGAGTTGGCTTGTTTGGAGGCGCCCGTGACGGAGGGAGATGTGGTGATGACATTGTTGGAGAGCTTGCCACCATCCTATGAGTTCCTCATCACCGCCTTGGAGACAAGGGCCACCAAGGATCTGACCTTGGAGTTTGTGACAGCCCGCTTGATGCATGAGGTGACCAAGCGCAAGGAGAATGAGCCCCAAGGGGAGGGATCAGCCCTTGTGTCAAGGCATGGCAAGGGAGGCACCACCAAGGCGTTGAAGGAGACAAGGACATGCTTCAAGTGTGGCAAATCAGGCCACATTGCCAAGCATTGCAAGACCAGCCAAGCCAAAGATAAGGAGAGTGCACACCAAGCTTCCAAAGAGGAGGAGGAGGAGGATTTCGCCTTTGCCACCCATGGAGGAGGGGAGAAGGCCAACATGTTCACTTGGATTGTGGATTCAGGTGCTACCCAACACATGACCAGCCATCGGGATGCTTTCCACACCTATCAGCCCATTTCGGGGAAGAAGATTTACTTGGGAGACAATGGCATGGTGGAGGCTCTTGGCAAGTGGGAGATCCATGTGGAGGTGCAAGTGAAGGCGCAGCCTAGGAGGATCACAATTGAGGGAGTGCTCCATGTGCCCAAGTTGCATGCCAACTTGCTTTCGGTAAGCAAGTTGTCTTTGGGAGGTTTGAAAGTGCAATTCAACATGGTGGGATGTGTTGTGAGGGCACCAAGTGGAGTCTTGATTGCATCAGCCCCTCGTGAGGGCAACTTGTACATCTTCCATTTCACCAAGGTGAATAGCACTTCCTTGGCTTGTGTGGCCCAAGGATCAGCTCATGAGGACCTTGTGGAGCTTTGGCATAGGAGGCTTGGGCACTTGAATGTGAAGAGCATGAAGAGCCTCCAACACATTGTGAAGGGGCTGAATCTCTCTTCTTGCAAGCATGATTGGAGTTCTATGGTGTGCAAGGGGTGCATTGAGGGCAAGCAAGCAAGGCAGCCCTTCCCCAAGGATGGGGCAACAAGGGCCAGCAAGCCATTGGAGCTTGTGCATTCGGATGTATGCGGGCCAATGAAGACCTCAACCATAGGAGGAGCAAGGTATTTTGTGACCTTCATTGATGATTTCTCTCGCAAGGTGTGGGTGTATATGCTGAAGTGCAAGAGTGAGGTGTTTGTGCGTTTTGAGACTTGGAAGGCCCTTGTGGAGGCCCAATCTGATTGCAAGGTGAAGGTGCTGCGGTCGGATAATGGAGGAGATTATGTGTCCAAGGCCTTTGAGGAGTACTTGAAGGCCCATGGCATTGAGCACCACACGTCAGCACCTTACACTCCTCAACAAAATGGTGTAGCGGAGTGTGTGGAGACCAAGAAGATCATCAAGAGTAGAGATGTGACCTTCTTGGAGGATGGAGGTGCTGATCCAAAGCTCTTGGAGATGAGCCCAAGTGGGAGTAATGGAGGACCAGCCCAAAAGGTGGGCACAACTCCAAGAGTGCACCTAGAAGATGAAGGAGATGAAGATGAAGAAGATGAGGACTTGGTGGAGCCCAAGAAGAAGGTGGCCACACCTCAAGGGAAGAGGCCATCAGCCCCTTCTCCAAGATCTTCACCAAGGGAGAAAGAGCATGATCAGCCCTTGGAAGAGCAAGATCAGCCATTAGAGGAGCAAGACCATCCCTTGGAGGAGCAAGAGGAGCCACGTTATCCAACAAGGACCCGGAGGCCACTTGGAGATTGGTGGCTGAATCACATTCTTCCCCCACAACATGAAGAACAAGCCAATGTGGCTTTCCTTGGAGATCCATCCACACTTGGAGAGGTGTTGCTGTTGAAGATCATGTACATATTAGTATAGACCATGTACATACAGCCCTAGGTGTAGCATTAGACACTAGGTTAGTCTTAGAGTCCATTGGGTATTGCTCGTAGGCAAAGGCAGCCCATGAAAGGTAGTTATCCCACATGGTTTGTGGATAACTAGGGAAAGGCTTCTAGCATAAGATCAGCCCACTCATGGGTCTTTGTATCTTCCTACCATCTAAGTAAAGCCTTTCATCCATCAATACCTTTGTAATCTCAATAGGTTATGGGCCCACGCACTTGGAGTTGCGCTTGAGGGTGAAATTCAAATCATTTGGAGGAGATCTTGGAGCTTGGAGGAGCAATCAGCCTTTTGTGTCTTTTTCACCTACAAACCATATGGTGTGAGTATTCTTTGGAAAAACACACTCTGAGTGCATTTTTTAAAAAAGGAAGAAGAAAGTTTTGTTGCTTTCGCATTGGCTGGTTTGTGAGGTTTTGAGTACATTTTGGTGGAGTGGTTGCTTATGGTAGTAATCAGACCTAGTTAGGGCTGGTTACATGCTCCTAGTTTGAGTTTGCTTTTAGAAGTGTGCATTGAGAGCCATTTGAGGCTGAATTGTGCATTTGGGTGTATTTATGAGTGAGATTGTGCCAATTCCACTAGAGTGAGAGTGCTTTGAGGCTGATTGTACACTTGGGTGCATTGTTGAGTGAGATTGTGCCAATTGCACTAGAGTGAGAGTGCTTTGAGGCTGATTGTGCACTTGGGTGCATTGTTGTATGAGATTGTGCCAATTGCACTAGAGTGAGAGTGCTTTGAGGCTGATTCTGCACTTGGGTGCATTGTTGAGTGAGATTGTGAGCCTTGGAAGCATGTTTGGGATGCTTGAGGCGAATTTGTGGACTTGGTGAACCTAAGAGGGCTGATTAGTGCCCTTGTGAGTGAGTGAGGCGAATTAGTGGATTTTTGTGAACCCTAGAGGGCTGACTTGTGCCCTTGTGTGTGAGAGAGGCGAACTAGTGGATTTTGCAAATCCTAGAGGGCTGATTTGAGCCCTTGTGTGTGAGAGAGGCGAATTAGTGGAATTTGTGAACCCAAGAGGGCTGAATTGTGCCCTTGTGAGTGAGAGAGGTGAATTAGTGGTTTTTGTGAACCCAAGAGGGCTGAATTGTGCCCTTGTGAGCCTTGTGGAGCCATTGAGAGCAAAGTAGGATTCTTTGGTGGCTTGGTGATCCAACTAGGGTTGTTGGAGACCATTGTTGTCCTTGAGGTGCTGATTGTGAGTAGGAGCTTCCGTCTAGGGCTGATTAGAAGCCTAGAGCTCCTTGGAGTGTGGAGTACCCTCTTTGTGAGGAGGGCTTGCTGAATTGAAGTAGCACTAGTCCATGTGTTGGACTTGAGCTTGATTAGGGTCTGAATTGGTGTTGAGAGGAGGTGATGCACATGTGAGGAGTGTTTGGCCGTCCTTGGTGTTCAAAAGATCTTGGGAGGTCCTTGTGAGGGCTGATTGGTGCCATTTTAGCCCTATTGGCTGCCAAGGGAATGTTTGGTCGTTCTTGGAGCTTGGAGGATCTTGGGAGGTCCTTGTGAGGGCTGAATTGTGCCATTTCAGCCCCATTGGTTGCCAAGGGAGTGTTTGGAGGCTGAATTGAGATTGTGAACTCTTGAAGACACATTGGGTGCTGCCAACAAGTGGGAGGTGCTTCACCAATGAAGGAGCTGACCATGGAGTTTGTGACGGCCCAATTGATGCAAGAGGTGACCAAGCACAAGGAGAATGAGTCCCAAGGGGAGGGATCAGCCCTTCTCACAAGACATGGGAGAGGAGGCAACACCAAGGCGTTCAAGGAGACAAGGACGTGCTTCAAGTGTGGCAAACTAGGCCACATTGCTAGGGATTGCCAGGGCAGCCAAGCCAAAGACAAGGAGAGTGCACACCAAGCCTCCAAAGAGGAGGAGGAGATTGCCTTTGCCACCCATGGAGGAGGGGAGAAGGTCAACATGTTTACTTGGATTGTGGACTCGAGAGCCACCCAACATATGACCAGCCATCGGGATGCCTTCCACACCTATCAGCCCATTTCGGGGAAGAAGATTTATTTGGGAGACAATGGCATGGTGGAGGCCCTTGGCAAGGGGGAGATCCTTGTGGAGGTGCAAGTGAAGGGGCTGACCAAGAGGATCCAGATCCAAGAGGCCCTCCATGTCCCCAAGTTGCATGCCAACTTGCTTTCGGTGAGTAGATTGTCTTTGGGAGGTTTGAAGGTACATTTCAACATGGTGGGGTGTGTTGTGAGGGCACCAAGTGGAGTTTTGATAGCATCAGCCCCTCGTGAGGGCCACTTGTACCGCCTCCACTTCACCAAGGTGAATGGTACTTCTTCGGCTTGTGTTGGCGAAGAATCAGCCCAAGGATCAGCTCATGGAGACCTTGTGGAGCTTTGGCATAGGAGGCTTGGACACTTGAATGTGAAGAGCATGAGGAGCCTCCAACACATTGTGAAGGGGCTGAACCTCTCTTCTTGCAAACATGATTGGAGTTCTATGGTGTGCAAGGGGTGCATTGAGGGCAAGCAAGCAAGCCAGCCCTTCCCCAAGGATGGGGGAACCCGAGCCACCAAGCCATTGGAGCTTGTACATTCAGATGTGTGCGGGCCAATGAAGACCACATCCATTGGAGGAGCAAGGTATTTTGTGACCTTCATTGATGATTTCTCTCGCAAGGTGTGGGTGTATATGTTGAAGTGCAAGAGTGAGGTGTTTGGGCGTTTTGAGACTTGGAAGGCCCTTGTGGAGGCCCAATCTGATTGCAAGGTGAAGGTGCTGCGGTCGGATAATGGAGGGGAGTATGTGTCCAAGGCCTTTGAGGAGTACTTGAAGGCCCATGGCATTGAGCACCACACATCAGCACCTTACACTCCTCAACAAAATGGTGTAGCGGAGCGTGCCAATCGGACCATTGTGGAGATGGCAAGGTCTATGATCCATAGCCAAGGGCTGAAGTATGAGCTATGGGGGGAGGCGGTGTCTACAGCGGTTTATACAAGGAACCGTTGCCCCACCCAAGCCTTGACTAGCATGACACCCGAAGAAGCTTGGAGTGGGATTAGGCCCCATGTGTCTCACATGCGGATTTTTGGGTGCATGGCCTATGCCTTGGTCCCAGTGCCAAGAGGACCAAGTTGGATGCCAAAGGCATCAAGTGCCTTTTCCTTGGTTATTGTGAGGGAACCAAGGCTTATAGGCTGATGTGTGTGGAGACCAAGAAGATCATCAAGAGTAGAGATGTGACCTTCTTGGAGGATGGAGGTGCTGATCCCCAGCTCTTGGAGATGAGCCCAAGTGGGAGTAATGGAGGACCAGACCATGTGGTGGGCACAACTCCAAGAGTGCACATGGAAGATGATGAAGATGAAGAGCAAGGAGGGGAAGATGAGGACTTGGTGGAGCCTAAGAAGAAGGTGACTACTCCCCAACTAAAGAGATCAGCTGCTCCTTCTCCAAGCACTTCACCAAGGGAGAAGGAGCATGATCCGCCCTTGGAGGAGCAAGAGGAGCCACGTTATCTAACAAGGACTCATAGGCCTCTAGGAGATTGGTGGCTGAATCACATTCTTCCCCCACAACGTGAAGAAGAAGCCAACCTAGCTTGCTTTGAAGATGCAACCACACTTGGAGAAGTGTTGGGTTGTGAAGATGCAAGCAAGTGGCAGTTGGCTATGCAAACGGAGTGCAAAGCCCAAGGTACACCACTTAACACTCATGAGGAGTTGCCCAAGCTCATAGATGACGAATTGGAGGAGGCAAGGGCTGAAATGCAAGGTGTGCCTTATAAGGCAGCGGTGAGTTGTTTGAAGCATGCCATGGAAGCCACAAGGGCTGATTTGGCATTATCGGTGAGTGTTGTATGTGAATCCATGTCTAAGTATGGCCCAAAGTGTTGGGCAGCGGTCAAGAGAGTGTTGAGATAGTTTTATGGCGTACTTGGTATGCCACCAACCCAAACTTGATTGCAATGATAATTCATTGCACCTTTGACCACTCTCAAAGTGGGAGTGTTGAAGATCATGTACATATTAGTATAGACCATGTACATACAGCCCTAGGTGTAGCATTAGACACTAGGTTAGTCTTAGAGTCCATTGGGTATTGCTCGTAGTCAGAGGCAGCCCATGAAAGGTAGTTATCCCACATGGTTTGTGGATAACTAGGGAAAGGCTTCTAGCATAAGATCAGCCCACTCATGGGTCTTTGTATCTTCCTACCATCTAAGTAAAGCCTTTCATCCATCAATACCTTTGTAATCTCAATAGTTGCGTTGTGAGGATGCAAGCAAGTGGGAGTTGGCCATGCAAGAGGAGTACAAGGCCCTCGTTACCAAAGGGACATGGGAGCTTGCTGCCCTTCCTTCCAAGAGATCAAGTGTGGGCTGTAAGTGGGTTTTCTCCACCAAAAGGGATGCTTTGGGTCATGTTGTGAGGTACAAGGCAAGGCTGGTTGATAGGGGATTTTCCCAAGTGGAGCGGGTGGATTTTAATGAGACTTTTGCTCCCGTTGCCAAGTTTAGCACCATCCGGTGTGTTGTGACTCTTGGGGCAGCCATGGACTTGGAGATGCACCAAATGGATGTGGAGACGGCTTTTCTCAACCCCAAAGCTCAAGGAGGTCATCTACATGGATCAGCCCCAAGGCTTTGTGCAAGAAGGCCAAGAGCATCTCAAGTGCAAGTTGAAGAAGGCCCTTCCCGGGTTGAAGCAATCGGGGAGAGTATGGTATCAAGATATTGATGCCATGTTTGTGAGGAAGGGCTTCCTAAGAAGCCATGCTGATCACTCATTGTACACCATGCAAAGTTGTGAGTTTTTGGTGATTGTGATCTTATATGTGGATGATCTGATCCTTCTTGCAAGTAGCATGACCAAGATGCTTGAAGTGAAGGCCATGCTCAAGGAGGAGTATGAGATGACTGACCTTGGAGAGCTGAACTATTGCCTTGGAGTGGAGTTCAAGAGGGATAGGGCTGCCCGCACCATCACCATGAACCAACGCAAGTACCTTGAAGAAATTCTCAAGCGCTTCAAGATGGAGGAGTGCAAAGCCATAGGTACACCACTTGAGACTCGTGTGAAGTTGCCCAAGCTCACGGATGCTGAATTTGGAGAGGTGAGGGCTGAAATGCAAGGTGTGCCTTACAAGGCAGCGGTGGGTTGCTTGATGTATGCCATGGTAGCCACAAGGCCTGATTTGGCCTTTCCGGTGAGTGTTGTGAGTCAACACATGTCCAAGTATGGCCCAAAGCATTGGGCTGCGGTGAAGAGGGTGATGAGGTACCTTCAAGGCACACTTGGGCTGGAGTTGCAACTTGGAGGTGCCCATGTGACTTTGCATGGCTATTGTGATGCGGATTGGGCGGGTGATGAGGCGGATAGGAGATCCACCACCGGCTACGTGTTTAAGCTTGGATTGGGTGCCATTACTTGGAATTCCAAGAGGCAGCCCACCATAGCTCTTTCTACAACGGAGGCTGAATACATGGCCATGAGCCAATGCACCAAGGAGGCCATTTGGTTGCGGCAACTCTTGGCTGATGTTGGCCTTGTCCAAGAGGGGAGCACACAAATCTGGTGTGACAACCAAGGGGCAATTCTAAAAAACAAATTTAAACTAGGAGCATGCAACCAGCCCTAACTAGGTCTAATTACTACCATAAGCAACCTCTCCACCAAAATGTACTCAAAACCTCACAAACCAGCCAATGAGAAAGCGTCAAAACTTTCTTCTTCCTTTTTAAAAAAAAATGCACTCAAGGTGTGTTTTTCCAAAGAATACTCACACCATATGGTTTGTAGGTGAAAAGACACAAAAGGCTGATTGCTCCTCCAAGCTCCAAGATCTCCTCCAAATGATTTGAATTTCACCCTCAAGCACAACTCCATGTGCGTGGGCCCATAACCTATTGAGATTACAAAAGTATTGATGGATGAAAGGCTTTACTTAGATGGTAGGAAAGATACCAAGCCACATGAGTGGGTTGAACTTAAGCTAGAAGCCTTTCTCTAGTTATCCACAAACCATGTGGGATAACTACCTTTCATGGGCTGCCTTTGACTACGAGCAATACCCAATGGACTCTAAGACTAACCTAGTGTCTAATACTACACCTAGGGCTGAATGTACATGGGCTACACTAATATGTACATGTTAGTCAACAATATGTACCTTTTCTTCAACATTTTTTGGGAGGCTCTTTTGAAGATTCAAGTCTATATTACAATTTTGAGTCCTTTTCAACATTTTTAAACCTATAAAGTTGGTTTATTAAGGATAGAAGCGCCAAACCTCAGAAAATAATGGACTGTGATAGTAAATGTTGGGTCACTCTAGCTTGCACTTGCCCTATGAAATGCATGATGTTGTGTTCACAGAGCAAACACATTGGTCGCCCTGATCCACTACCATGAAAAGTAGAAAGAACTTGAACCCTAAACCTCAATCCAAGGAAGTACCCTAAACTAACTAAGTAATTACTAAACAGATAAACCACATTACGGTTTATCATTTGTGAACACTCTCCCTCTTCAATAGAAATTAACAAATTGCATATTCAAAATTAAGAAAGAAGAGGACATGGGTAAGGCAGGACTACATGTACACTAACCTATAGATGTTGTTGTAGAAGTCATGGACGCGAAGGCACCCGATCAGACTAAACCTAGTGTAGAGCGCTGAGTCCTTGACTCCCTTAGCACTCCAACTACAATAAGCTTGCACCCCTCCAAGAAAGCATCCGAGAAGTTTTCCTCCCTTGCAAAAAAAAACGGCATTGCCTCCTTCCTACTACCAACGTTGTGAAGGAATGTAGTCACCTCTCCTAGAACGACACTTCCTTTCATTTGGACGATACCTTCTTGTGTCGAAAACAAACACCACTCCTTCTTCGGCACTATGCTTAATCCACCAATAATACAAGGCCTCGCTTCAATCTTCCAAAATCCTAAACCGCAATTACATCCTTTCCACAAATGCATTGCCCCAAATAGATTGAAAAACAAGTGGTATGCCCATCATTGCTCCAAAGGTGTAGTGTAGTGAGGAGGTCAGACACCAATTGAATACCTTTCTATTGATATATGACAAGCTTTCTAATTCCAAAAATTGTAGTGGAAAATTGTTGCCAAAGTTGGTTGTCTACTATGCGCAACATGCAAAGAAAAATGTGCACAAAAACGTGGCAAAAAAACCCACTTTGGCAGTTCCTATACAGTTTCTTTTACCATATTTTGTTGTAGTATAGCAACAAACCACAAGAATGCTAAGAAGGCTACCACCAACACATTGCCAGATCTGATTCAACCACTAGCAATTCCATCAACAGATGGTTAACAATAACACCAAGTAGAATTTAAACTACAACAAGGTGCTCAATTATAAATGAATACAACGAGGGGCAACACGGAAACAAGAAGATGTGAGAAGAAAATGCATTCTCGAACCTCAAACCATGTTGAAAAGGATAGCCAGAATAAAGTCATGCCCCTGATTCACAAGTTGCACCTTCATGAAGATTGCTAGGAATGAACACTCTATGGATTCAAAGATATAAAGAATAAAGAGTTCTTGAGTTTAAATACCACCTACCAATCTTGGACCTAAAGAGAAAATTGCCATGACAGTGTATGTTATGGTCACAGTCAACAAAGTTATGCCTTGTCAAAAACTTGATTCATCAGTCCAAAATATATCTAGAATCGTAACTCATACTTAAATCTGAAACAACTCTGCACATACTTGGATGCAATGCCGAATGCATTAAGTCTGCTAATTAATCACATATTTCAAATTATGAAGAAAACTTGAATGATCAATCCAATATACACTTGGAATTGTACTACATGAGGAAGTCCTACTCAAACCCTAAAAACTCTGCAAGTACTTGAATATAATGCCTGATATAACAAACTTGCTATGAACCCATATTAATCAAATTATGATCTAAAGCAATAAGAGAAATCAATGGAAAAAAGCAACATACTAAGGCAAACCGAATTGTTGCAACAGGATGGGCGATGAGGTCCACGACAAAATAAGCCGGGAGAGCCTTCAACCCCACCACAAGCGATACCATGCACAAACCTTGCATACAGACCAAAATGATTGTGCAAGGGCCTTTACTTAGAGGTGAATAATTTGCCTTTAGTTGATCCGCCATAGCTCCAAGCAAATTCAACAACTCCCATAACCCAAAGTACAAAAACCAAACTGAAAGTGAGACAGACGACTAAAGTGGATGTACGAGGTTTATCCACGAGGTCGACGAATCTTCCACGGGGTGAAATACAATGGTAGTGTAGTGATGATGCTACATCTATGTGTAAATGATGGATTTGCTTGTAGCTATTGATTGAAAGCCCATTGCAGAGGCGGGCTAAGTCAATAGTATGGCAACATCCTCAACAACCGCCCCATTGCCACATCTTGCGTTGTTAAGACGACTGGCAGTGACTACATCGAGAAGTTCAAGGGGAGTGTCAAGGTGGTTTTGGAATTTGTCGATGCTTTCATTATGGGTGTAGCATATGTTTTTGTCTTTGAGTTTGAAATGCATGAAGGTAGTTGGCCCTTACAGAGAATTTGGGACACATTAGGGTTTCTATCTATTTCAATAAACCTAAAAAGCTAAGCAAGGTCTTCATGCCTCTTCCAATAGTCATTACTCTAGATACTAGACAAACATATAAAGTCAAGGCATGCAGGTGTTGATTCTAACCTCGATTTTTTCCAGCCCCTTCACTTAGTTTTTTAATAACTATTCCACAAACTGTCAAATTTTTATTAATGTGAGTGCCCTCCTTGAATCGGGCCCCTTCGGCTTTTGTTTTTTCAACACGCTTAGAACCAGCAAGATCGACTAGATTCTACTCAACCAATTCCAAGAATACAATCAGAGTAAGTTGATGTAATGGACAAGAATCTGAATATATTAAACAACATCTTGTAGAAAGAAAACACATGGTCAAAGCATTTCACGGAAACCATGCAACAAGCAGCATAGACTTTAGAGTGTAATTAGACCATGCACTTACAAGAACGGACACCCTAATAGCACCACTAGACTACACTGAAGTACGGCCAGTAGGGTCACCATGGCTTCGGTCTTTATCTTTACTCTCTATCACCTGAACCAGCCCTACAAATTTTAGAGACCATCGAAGCAAAGGAACAACTCAACTAAAATTTGATCCACAGGTCTCTACTATAGAGGCATTACAAATTTCTAGAAAATTTTGACCAACACAATAATGACCTAAAAATTGAGACAAAGTGAATTTGACTTCATTGAATTAGAAAGCACCAAGGGCCTACCAAACAAAAGATCGAATGAGACCTCCTGTTGCTAACATTCATGTTTGTGTCTCCAACATGGCAATGTGCTGCACCCAATATAGGAGTTATTTGAGTACTTGTTTGGAGCTTTCAACCTACTTTGATTTTTCCATCCATCATTTCATTCAACATCAACTCTTAAACAAATAATGCAAAGCTAAATGAGAATTGGTGAGTGTCCATACTCTCGCCCGCTATCATCAGTTCAAGCACTTGCTCTGAGTTGACTACAATCTCCTCCCGCAAACCAGCAACAAATATCCCTCTCAACAAGCAAGCAATAAAAGTCAATCAAAATATTATCTAACTAAATGAAAATACAAGTCGAAAGAAACAACAAGTGCAACGATGACTTCAACAGTGCTACATCAAGATTATGGTTCCCCATAACTAAAGCCTTCAACTATGGATTTCAATCATTAACACAGGAGTTGAAAAACTCAATTCAGCCTCCAAACACTCCCTTGGCAGCCAATGGGGTTGAAATGGCACAATTCAGCCCTCACAAGGACCTCCCAAGATCCTCCAAGCTCGAAGAACGACCAAACATTCCCTTGGCAGCCAATAGGGCTGAAATGGCACCAATCAGCCCTCACAAGGACCTCCAAAGATCCTTTGAACACCAAGGACAGCCAAACACTCCTCACATGTGCATCACCTCCTCTCAACACCAATTCAGACCCTAATCAAGCTCAAGTCCAACACATGGACGTCATGAGCTAGTGCTACTTCAATTCAGCAAGCCCTCCTCACAAAGAGGGTACTCCACACTCCAACGAGCTCTAGGCTTCCAATCATCCCTAGATGGAAGCTCCTACTCACAATCAGCACCTCAAGAACAACAATGGTCTCCAACAACCCTAGTTGGATCACCAAGCCACCAAAGAATCCTACTTTGCTCTCAAAGGCTTCACAAGGCTCACAAGGGCACAATTCAGCCCTCTTGGGTTCACAAAACCCACTAATTCACCTCTCTCACTCACAAGGGCTCAAATCAGCCCTCTAGGATTTGCAAAATCCACTAGTTCGCCTCTCTCACACACAAGGGCTCAAATCAGCCCTCTAGGATTTGCAAAATCCACTAGTTCGCCTCTCTCACACACAAGGGCTCAAATCAGCCCTCTAGGGTTCACAAAAATCCACTAATTCGCCTCACTCACTCATAAGGGCTCAAATCAGCCCTCCTAAGTTCACCAAGTCCACAAATTCGCCTCACTCACTCACAAGGGCACTAATCAGCCCTCAATGGATGGCAAATGCCTCAAGCATCTCAAACATGCTTCCAAGGCTCACAATCACTCTCAACAATGCACCCAAGTGCACAATTCAGCCTCAAAGCACTCTCACTCTAGTGCAATTGGCACAATCTCACTCAACAATGCACCCAAGTGCACAATCAGCCTCAAAGCACTCTCACTAAAGTGGAATTGGCACAATCTCACTCATCAATGCACCCAAGTGCACAATTCAGCCTCAAATGGCTCTCAATGCACACTTCTAAAAGCAAACTCAAACTAGGAGCATGCAACCAGCCCTAACTAGGTCTGATTACTACCATAAGCAACCTCTCCACCAAAATGTACTCAAAACCTCACAAACCAGCCAATGAGAAAGCAACAAAACTTTCCCCTCCCTTTTTTAAAAAATGCACTCAAAGTGTGTTTTTGAAAAATATACTCACACCATACGGTTTGTAGGTGAAAAGTCGCAAAAGGTTGATTGCTCCTCCAAGCTCCAAGATCTCCTCCAAATGATTTTAATTTCACCCTCAAGCGCAACTCCAAGTGCGTGGGCCCATAACCTATTGAGATTACAAAGGTAATGATGGATGAAAGGCTTTACTTAGATGGTAGGAAAATACAAAGACCCATGAATGGGCTGATCTTATGCTAGAAGCCTTTCCCTAGTTATCCAAAAACCATGTGGGATAACTACCTTTCATGGGCTGCCTTTGACTACGAGCAATACCCAATGGATGCTAAGACTAACCTAGTGTCTAATGCTACTCTTAGGGCTGTATGTACATGGTCTAAACTAATATGTACATGATCTTCAACAAATCGGACCATTGTGGAGATGGCAAGGGCCATGATTCATGGCCAAGGGCTGAAGTTTGAGCTTTGGGGGGAGGCGGTGTCCAATGCGGTGTATACAAGGAACCGGTGCCCTACTTCAGCGTTCATTGTGAAAACACCCCAAGAAGCTTGGATAGGATCAGACCTCATGTGTCTCACATGCGGGTTTTTGGGTGCATTGCTTATGCCTTGGTGCCTAGTGCCAATAGGACCAAGTTGGATGCCAAGGGCATCAAGTGCCTTTTCCTTGGTTATTGTGAGGGAACCAAGGCATATAGGCTGATGTGTGTGGACAGCAAGAAGATCATCAAGAGTAGAGATGTGACCTTCTTGGAGGATGGAGGACCTAATCCTAAACACTTGGAGATGAGCCCAAGTGGGAGTAGTGGAGGACCAGCCCAAAAGGTGGGCACAACTCCAAGTGTGCACTTGGAAGATGATGGAGATGAAGATGAAGAAGATGAAGATATTGAGATTACAATGTTATGAATGGATGAAAGGCTTTACTTAGATGGTAGGAAGATACCATGGCCCAAGAGTGGGCTGAACATAAGGGAGAAGCCTTTCCCTAGTTATCCACAAACCATGTGGGATAACCAAACACCATGGGCTGCCTTTGACTACAAGCAATACCCAAGGGACTCTAAGGCTAACTAAGAGTCTACTCCTACTCCTAGGGCTGAATGTACATAGTCTACACTAATATGTACATGATCTTCAACACTCCCACTTTGAGAGTGGTCAAAGGCTCGAAGGCCCATCTTCTCAATCAAGTTGTGGTGTTGTGGCTTCCCAAGAGCCTTGGTCAGCACATCAGCAACCATAGCTTGGGTAGGCACATACTTGAGCTCAATCACCTCAGCCTCCACTCGTTGACGAATGAAATGGTGTTGCACATCAATGTGCTTCGTCCGAGAGTGGTGGGTGGGATTTTTGGCCAAAGCAATGGCCCCTTGGTTGTCACACCAGATTTGTGTGCTCCCCTCTTGGACAAGGCCAACATCAGCCAAGAGTTGCCGCAACCAAATGGCCTCCTTGGTGCATTGGCTCATGGCCATGTATTCAGCCTCCGTTGTAGAAAGAGCTATGGTGGGCTGCCTCTTGGAATTCCAAGTAATGGCACCCAATCCAAGCTTAAACACGTAGCCGGTGGTGGATCTCCTATCCGCCTCATCACCCGCCCAATCCGCATCACAATAGCCATGCAAAGTCACATGGGCACCTCCAAGTTGCAACTCCAGCCCAAGTGTGCCTTGAAGGTACCTCATCACCCTCTTCACCGCAGCCCAATGCTTTGGGCCATACTTGGACATGTGTTGACTCACAACACTCACCGGAAAGGCCAAATCAGGCCTTGTGGCTACCATGGCATACATCAAGCAACCCACCGCTGCCTTGTAAGGCACACCTTGCATTTCAGCCCTCACCTCTCCAAATTCAGCATCCGTGAGCTTGGGCAACTTCACACGAGTCTCAAGTGGTGTACCTATGGCTTTGCACTCCTCCATCTTGAAGCGCTTGAGAATTTCTTCAAGGTACCTGCGTTGGCTCATGGTGATGGTGCGGGCAGCCCTATCCCTCTTGAACTCCACTCCAAGGCAATAGTTCAGCTCTCCAAGGTCAGTCATCTCATACTCCTCCTTGAGCATGGCCTTCACTTCAAGCATCTTGGTCATGCTACTTGCAAGAAGGATCAGATCATCCACATATAAGATCACAATCACCAAAAACTCACAACTTTGCATGGTGTACAATGAGTGATCAGCATGGCTTCTTAGGAAGCCCTTCCTCACAAACATGGCATCAATATCTTGATACCATGCTCTCCCCGATTGCTTCAACCCGGGAAGGGCCTTCTTCAACTTGCACTTGAGATGCTCTTGGCCTTCTTGCACAAAGCCTTGGGGCTGATCCATGTAGATGACCTCCTTGAGCTTTGGGGTTGAGAAAAGCCGTCTCCACATCCATTTGGTGCATCTCCAAGTCCATGGCTGCCCCAAGAGTCACAACACACCGGATGGTGTTAAACTTGGCAACGGGAGCAAAAGTCTCATTAAAATCCACCCGCTCCACTTGGGAAAATCCCCTATCAACCAGCCTTGCCTTGTACCTCACAACATGACCCAAAGCATCCCTTTTGGTGGAGAAAACCCACTTACAGCCCACACTTGATCTCTTGGAAGGAAGGGCAGCAAGCTCCCATGTCCCTTTGGTAACGAGGGCCTTGTACTCCTCTTGCATGGCCAACTCCCACTTGCTTGCATCCTCACAACGCAACTATTGAGATTACAAAGGTATTGATGGATGAAAGGCTTTACTTAGATGGTAGGAAGATACAAAGACCCATGAGTGGGCTGATCTTATGCTAGAAGCCTTTCCCTAGTTATCCACAAACCATGTGGGATAACTACCTTTCATGGGCTGCCTCTGACTACGAGCAATACCCAATGGACTCTAAGACTAACCTAGTGTCTAATGCTACACCTAGGGCTGTATGTACATGGTCTATACTAATATGTACATGATCTTCAACACTCCCACTTTGAGAGTGGTCAAAGGTGCAATGAATTATCATTGCAATCAAGTTTGGGTTGGTGGCATACCAAGTACGCCATAAAACTATCTCAACACTCTCTTGACCGCTGCCCAACACTTTGGGCCATACTTAGACATGGATTCACATACAACACTCACCGATAATGCCAAATCAGCCCTTGTGGCTTCCATGGCATGCTTCAAACAACTCACCGCTGCCTTATAAGGCACACCTTGCATTTCAGCCCTTGCCTCCTCCAATTCGTCATCTATGAGCTTGGGCAACTCCTCATGAGTGTTAAGTGGTGTACCTTGGGCTTTGCACTCCGTTTGCATAGCCAACTGCCACTTGCTTGCATCTTCACAACCCAACACTTCTCCAAGTGTGGTTGCATCTTCAAAGCAAGCTAGGTTGGCTTCTTCTTCACGTTGTGGGGGAAGAATGTGATTCAGCCACCAATCTCCTAGAGGCCTATGAGTCCTTGTTAGATAACGTGGCTCCTCTTGCTCCTCCAAGGGCGGATCATGCTCCTTCTCCCTTGGTGAAGTGCTTGGAGAAGGAGCAGCTGATCTCTTTAGTTGGGGAGTAGTCACCTTCTTCTTAGGCTCCACCAAGTCCTCATCTTCCCCTCCTTGCTCTTCATCTTCATCATCTTCCATGTGCACTCTTGGAGTTGTGCCCACCACATGGTCTGGTCCTCCATTACTCCCACTTGGGCTCATCTCCAAGAGCTGGGGATCAGCACCTCCATCCTCCAAGAAGGTCACATCTCTACTCTTGATGATCTTCTTGGTCTCCACACACATCAGCCTATAAGCCTTGGTTCCCTCACAATAACCAAGGAAAAGGCACTTGATGCCTTTGGCATCCAACTTGGTCCTCTTGGCACTGGGACCAAGGCATAGGCCATGCACCCAAAAATCCGCATGTGAGACACATGGGGCCTAATCCCACTCCAAGCTTCTTCGGGTGTCATGCTAGTCAAGGCTTGGGTGGGGCAACGGTTCCTTGTATAAACCGCTGTAGACACCGCCTCCCCCCATAGCTCATACTTCAGCCCTTGGCTATGGATCATAGACCTTGCCATCTCCACAATGGTCCGATTGGCACGCTCCGCTACACCATTTTGTTGAGGAGTGTAAGGTGCTGATGTGTGGTGCTCAATGCCATGGGCCTTCAAGTACTCCTCAAAGGCCTTGGACACATACTCCCCTCCATTATCCGACCGCAGCACCTTCACCTTGCAATCAGATTGGGCCTCCACAAGGGCCTTCCAAGTCTCAAAACGCCCAAACACCTCACTCTTGCACTTCAACATATACACCCACACCTTGCGAGAGAAATCATCAATGAAGGTCACAAAATACCTTGCTCCTCCAATGGATGTGGTCTTCATTGGCCCGCACACATCTGAATGTACAAGCTCCAATGGCTTGGTGGCTCGGGTTCCCCCATCCTTGGGGAAGGGCTGGCTTGCTTGCTTGCCCTCAATGCACCCCTTGCACACCATAGAACTCCAATCATGTTTGCAAGAAGAGAGGTTCAGCCCCTTCACAATGTGTTGGAGGCTCCTCATGCTCTTCACATTCAAGTGTCCAAGCCTCCTATGCCAAAGCTCCACAAGGTCTCCATGAGCTGATCCTTGGGCTGATTCTTCGCCAACACAAGCCGAAGAAGTACCATTCACCTTGGTGAAGTGGAGGCGGTACAAGTGGCCCTCACGAGGGGCTGATGCTATCAAAACTCCACTTGGTGCCCTCACAACACACCCCACCATGTTGAAATGTACCTTCAAACCTCCCAAAGACAATCTACTCACCGAAAGCAAGTTGGCATGCAACTTGGGGACATGGAGGGCCTCTTGGATCTGGATCCTCTTGGTCAGCCCCTTCACTTGCACCTCCACAAGGATCTCCCCCTTGCCAAGGGCCTCCACCATGCCATTGTCTCCCAAATAAATCTTCTTCCCCGAAATGGGCTGATAGGTGTGGAAGGCATCCCGATGGCTGGTCATATGTTGGGTGGCTCTCGAGTCCACAATCCAAGTAAACATGTTGACCTTCTCCCCTCCTCCATGGGTGGCAAAGGCAATCTCCTCCTCCTCTTTGGAGGCTTGGTGTGCACTCTCCTTGTCTTTGGCTTGGCTGCCCTGGCAATCCCTAGCAATGTGGCCTAGTTTGCCACACTTGAAGCACGTCCTTGTCTCCTTGAACGCCTTGGTGTTGCCTCCTCTCCCATGTCTTGTGAGAAGGGCTGATCCCTCCCCTTGGGACTCATTCTCCTTGTGCTTGGTCACCTCTTGCATCAATTGGGCCGTCACAAACTCCATGGTCAGCTCCTTCATTGGTGAAGCACCTCCCACTTGTTGGCAGCACCCAATGTGTCTTCAAGAGTTCACAATCTCAATTCAGCCTCCAAACACTCCCTTGGCAACCAATGGGGCTGAAATGGCACAATTCAGCCCTCACAAGGACCTCCCAAGATCCTCCAAGCTCCAAGAACGACCAAACATTCCCTTGGCAGCCAATAGGGCTAAAATGGCACCAATCAGCCCTCACAAGGACCTCCCAAGATCTTTTGAACACCAAGGACGGCCAAACACTCCTCACATGTGCATCACCTCCTCTCAACACCAATTCAGACCCTAATCAAGCTCAAGTCCAACACATGGACTAGTGCTACTTCAATTCAGCAAGCCCTCCTCACAAAGAGGGTACTCCACACTCCAAGGAGCTCTAGGCTTCTAATCAGCCCTAGACGGAAGCTCCTACTCACAATCAGCACCTCAAGGACAACAATGGTCTCCAACAACCCTAGTTGGATCACCAAGCCACCAAAGAATCCTACTTTGCTCTCAATGGCTCCACAAGGCTCACAAGGGCACAATTCAGCCCTCTTGGGTTCACAAAAACCACTAATTCACCTCTCTCACTCACAAGGGCACAATTCAGCCCTCTTGGGTTCACAAATTCCACTAATTCGCCTCTCTCACACACAAGGGCTCAAATCAGCCCTCTAGGATTTGCAAAATCCACTAGTTCGCCTCTCTCACACACAAGGGCACAAGTCAGCCCTCTAGGGTTCACAAAAATCCACTAATTCGCCTCACTCACTCACAAGGGCACTAATCAGCCCTCTTAGGTTCACCAAGTCCACAAATTCGCCTCAAGCATCCCAAACATGCTTCCAAGGCTCACAATCTCACTCAACAATGCACCCAAGTGCAGAATCAGCCTCAAAGCACTCTCACTCTAGTGCAATTGGCACAATCTCATACAACAATGCACCCAAGTGCACAATCAGCCTCAAAGCACTCTCACTCTAGTGCAATTGGCACAATCTCACTCAACAATGCACCCAAGTGTACAATCAGCCTCAAAGCACTCTCACTCTAGTGGAATTGGCACAATCTCACTCATAAATACACCCAAATGCACAATTCAGCCTCAAATGGCTCTCAATGCACACTTCTAAAAGCAAACTCAAACTAGGAGCATGTAACCAGCCCTAACTAGGTCTGATTACTACCATAAGCAACCACTCCACCAAAATGTACTCAAAACCTCACAAACCAGCCAATGCGAAAGCAACAAAACTTTCTTCTTCCTTTTTTAAAAAATGCACTCAGAGTGTGTTTTTCCAAAGAATACTCACACCATATGGTTTGTAGGTGAAAAAGACACAAAAGGCTGATTGCTCCTCCAAGCTCCAAGATCTCCTCCAAATGATTTGAATTTCACCCTCAAGCGCAACTCCAAGTGCGTGGGCCCATAACCTATTGAGATTACAAAGGTATTGATGGATGAAAGGCTTTACTTAGATGGTAGGAAGATACAAAGACCCATGAGTGGGCTGATCTTATGCTAGAAGCCTTTCCCTAGTTATCCACAAACCATGTGGGATAACTACCTTTCATGGGCTGCCTTTGCCTACGAGCAATACCCAATGGACTCTAAGACTAACCTAGTGTCTAATGCTACACCTAGGGCTGTATGTACATGGTCTATACTAATATGTACATGATCTTCAACAGCAACACCTCTCCAAGTGTGGATGGATCTCCAAGGAAAGCCACATTGGCTTGTTCTTCATGTTGTGGGGGAAGAATGTGATTCAGCCACCAATCTCCAAGTGGCCTCCGGGTCCTTGTTGGATAACGTGGCTCCTCTTGCTCCTCCAAGGGATGGTCTTGCTCCTCTAATGGCTGATCTTGCTCTTCCAAGGGCTGATCATGCTCTTTCTCCCTTGGTGAAGATCTTGGAGAAGGGGCTGATGGCCTCTTCCCTTGAGGTGTGGCCACCTTCTTCTTGGGCTCCACCAAGTCCTCATCTTCTTCATCTTCATCTCCTTCATCTTCTAGGTGCACTCTTAGAGTTGTGCCCACCTTTTGGGCTGGTCCTCCATTACTCCCACTTGGGCTCATCTCCAAGAGCTTTGGATCAGCACCTCCATCCTCCAAGAAGGTCACATCTCTACTCTTGATGATCTTCTTGGTCTCCACACACTCCGCTACACCATTTTGTTGAGGAGTGTAAGGTGCTGACGTGTGGTGCTCAATGCCATGGGCCTTCAAGTACTCCTCAAAGGCCTTGGACACATAATCTCCTCCATTATCCGACCGCAGCACCTTCACCTTGCAATCAGATTGGGCCTCCACAAGGGCCTTCCAAGTCTCAAAACGCACAAACACCTCACTCTTGCACTTCAGCATATACACCCACACCTTGCGAGAGAAATCATCAATGAAGGTCACAAAATACCTTGCTCCTCCTATGGTTGAGGTCTTCATTGGCCCGCACACATCGGAATGCACAAGCTCCAATGGCTTGCTGGCCCTTGTTGCCCCATCCTTGGGGAAGGGCTGCCTTGCTTGCTTGCCCTCAATGCACCCCTTGCACACCATAGAACTCCAATCATGCTTGCAAGAAGAGAGATTCAGCCCCTTCACAATGTGTTGGAGGCTCTTCATGCTCTTCACATTCAAGTGCCCAAGCCTCCTATGCCAAAGCTCCACAAGGTCCTCATGAGCTGATCCTTGGGCCACACAAGCCAAGGAAGTGCTATTCACCTTGGTGAAATGGAAGATGTACAAGTTGCCCTCACGAGGGGCTGATGCAATCAAGACTCCACTTGGTGCCCTCACAACACATCCCACCATGTTGAATTGCACTTTCAAACCTCCCAAAGACAACTTGCTTACCGAAAGCAAGTTGGCATGCAACTTGGGCACATGGAGCACTCCCTCAATTGTGATCCTCCTAGGCTGCGCCTTCACTTGCACCTCCACATGGATCTCCCACTTGCCAAGAGCCTCCACCATGCCATTGTCTCCCAAGTAAATCTTCTTCCCCGAAATGGGCTGATAGGTGTGGAAAGCATCCCGATGGCTGGTCATGTGTTGGGTAGCACCTGAATCCACAATCCAAGTGAACATGTTGGCCTTCTCCCCTCCTCCATGGGTGGCAAAGGCGAAATCCTCCTCCTCCTCCTCTTTGGAAGCTTGGTGTGCACTCTCCTTGTCTTTGGCTTGGCTGGTCTTGCAATGCTTGGCAATGTGGCCTGATTTGCCACACTTGAAGCATGTCCTTGTCTCCTTCAACGCCTTGGTGGTGCCTCCCTTGCCATGCCTTGACACAAGGGCTGATCCCTCCCCTTGGGGCTCATTCTCCTTGCGCTTGGTCACCTCATGCATCAAGCGGGCTGTCACAAACTCCAAGGTCAGATCCTTGGTGGCCCTTGTCTCCAAGGCGGTGATGAGGAACTCATAGGATGGTGGCAAGCTCTCCAACAATGTCATCACCACATCTCCCTCCGTCACGGGCGCCTCCAAACAAGCCAACTCATCAGCAAGAGCCTTGATCTTGTTGACATGGTCCAACATGTCGTCCTCCTCTTGCATCTTGCTAGTGAAGAACTTCCACCGAAGGAAGAGGATGTTGGAGAGGCTCTTGGTCTCATGGATGTTGCAAAGCGTGGTCCACGCATGGGCTGGTCCCTTGCAATGGCGGATGTGTGCAATCTGCCGGTCCGCAAGGTTGATGGCAATGAGGGCAAAGGCCTTCTTCTCCTTCCTCTCAAATGCCTTCTGTTGAAGATCATGTACATATTAGTGTAGACTATGTACATTCAGCCCTAGGAGTAGGAGTAGACTCTTAGTTAGCCTTAGAGTCCCTTGGGTATTGCTTGTAGTCAAAGGCAGCCCATGGTGTTTGGTTATCCCACATGGTTTGTGGATAACTAGGGAAAGGCTTCTCCCTTATGTTCAGCCCACTCTTGGGCCATGGTATCTTCCTACCATCTAAGTAAAGCCTTTCATCCATTCATAACATTGTAATCTCAATAGGTTATGGGCCCACGCACTTGCAGTTGCGTTGGAGGGAGGAATTCAAGGCATTTGGAGGAGATCTTGGAGCTTGGAGGAGTAATCAGCCCTTTGTCACTTTTCACCTACAAACCATATGGTGTGAGTCATTTTTCAAAATTCAAAAACTCTGGAGTGCATTTTTAAAAGAAAGGGAATTTTTTTTTAGGAGCTATTGTTGGCTGGTTTGTGAGGTTTTGAGTACATTTTGGGTGAGAGTTTGCTTATGGTAGTAATCAGACCTAGTTAGGGCTGGTTGGAAGCTCCTAGTTTGAGTTTGTGCTTAGAAGTGTACATTGGGAGCCCATTGAGGCTGATTATGCATTTGAGTGCATTGTGGATTGTGATGGTGCCAATTGCAATCTAGTGAGAGTCCTTTGGAGGCCTTGGAAGCATATTTGAGTTGCTTGAGGAGTTTGCCATGCATAGAGGGCTGATTAGAGCCCTTGTGAGTGAGTGAGGCAATTCATGGATTTCTTGATCCTTAGAGGACTGATTTCTGCCCCTTGTGAGCCATTGAGGGCCAAGTAGGGTGCTTTGGTGGATTGGTGATCCAATTAGGGCTATTGGAGGCCATTGTTGTCCTTGAGGTGCTTATTGTGAGTAGTAGCATCCATTTAGGGCTGATTGGAAGGCTTGAGCGCCTTGTTGTGTGGAGTACCCTATTTGTGAGGAGCATTGTGAGATTGCTTGCTGAATTGAAGGAGCACTAGCCCATGACATTCATGTGGTGAATTTGAGCTTGATTAGGGTCTGATTTGGTGTGGAGTAGAGGTGAGGCACTTGTGTGGAGTGTTTTGGTCGTTTCCTTGGATTGGGAGGAGCTTGGAAGGTCCTTGGAAGGGCTGATTGGTGAGATTTCAGCCCAATTGGCTTCCAAGTCAGTGTTTGGAGGCTGAATTGAGTTGGAGACACTTGGGGTGCTGCCAACAAGTGGGAGGTGCTTCACCATGGCATCAAGTGGAGGAGAGGGCGTGCGCATCATTGACAAGTTCAATGGGGAGAACTTTGGCATGTGGAAGTTCAAGATGGAGATGATTCTTGCGGAGAAGGACTTGTGGGACGTGGTGGATGGGAGTGAGGAGCCTCCAAGTGAGGATGCTGATCCAAAGACCAAGAAGGCATTTGAGAGGAAGGAGAAGAAGGCCTTTGCCCTCATTGCCATCAACCTTGCAGACCGGCAGATTGCACACATCCGCCATTGCAAGGGACCAGCCCATGCGTGGACCACCCTTTGCAACATCCATGAGACCAAGAGCCTCTCCAACATCCTCTTCCTTCGGCGGAAGTTCTTCACTAGCAAGATGCAAGAGGAGGACGACATGTTGGATCATGTCAACAAGATCAAGGCTCTTGCTGATGAGTTGGCTTGTTTGGAGGCGCCCGTGACGGAGGGAGATGTGGTGATGACATTGTTGGAGAGCTTGCCACCATCCTATGAGTTCCTCATCACCGCCTTGGAGACAAGGGCCACCAAGGATCTGACCTTGGAGTTTGTGACAGCCCGCTTGATGCATGAGGTGACCAAGCGCAAGGAGAATGAGCCCCAAGGGGAGGGATCAGCCCTTGTGTCAAGGCATGGCAAGGGAGGCACCACCAAGGCGTTGAAGGAGACAAGGACATGCTTCAAGTGTGGCAAATCAGGCCACATTGCCAAGCATTGCAAGACCAGCCAAGCCAAAGACAAGGAGAGTGCACACCAAGCTTCCAAAGAGGAGGAGGAGGAGGATTTCGCCTTTGCCACCCATGGAGGAGGGGAGAAGGCCAACATGTTCACTTGGATTGTGGATTCAGGTGCTACCCAACACATGACCAGCCATCGAGATGCCTTCCACACCTATCAGCCCATTTCGGGGAAGAAGATTTACTTGGGAGACAATGGCATGGTGGAGGCTCTTGGCAAGGGGGAGATCCATGTGGAGGTGCAAGTGAAGGGGCAGCCTAGGAGGATCACAATTGAGGAGGTGCTCCATGTGCCCAAGTTGCATGCCAACTTGCTTTCGGTAAGCAAGTTGTCTTTGGGAGGTTTGAAAGTGCAATTCAACATGGTGGGATGTGTTGTGAGGGCACCAAGTGGAGTCTTGATTGCATCAGCCCCTCGTGAGGGCAACTTGTACATCTTCCATTTCACCAAGGTGAATAGCACTTCCTTGGCTTGTGTGGCCCAAGGATCAGCTCATGAGGACCTTGTGGAGCTTTGGCATAGGAGGCTTGGGCACTTGAATGTGAAGAGCATGAAGAGCCTCCAACACATTGTGAAGGGGCTGAATCTCTCTTCTTGCAAGCATGATTGGAGTTCTATGGTGTGCAAGGGGTGCATTGAGGGCAAGCAAGCAAGGCAGCCCTTCCCCAAGGATGGGGCAACAAGGGCCAGCAAGCCATTGGAGCTTGTGCATTCCGATGTGTGCGGGCCAATGAAGACCTCAACCATAGGAGGAGCAAGGTATTTTGTGACCTTCATTGATGATTTCTCTCGCAAGGTGTGGGTGTATATGCTGAAGTGCAAGAGTGAGGTGTTTGTGCGTTTTGAGACTTGGAAGGCCCTTGTGGAGGCCCAATCTGATTGCAAGGTGAAGGTGCTGCGGTCGGATAATGGAGGGGAATATGTGTCCAAGGCCTTTGAGGGGTACTTGCAAGCCCATGGCATTCAGCACCATACATCAGCACCTTACACTCCTCAACAAAACGGCGTAGCGGAGCGTGCAAATCGTACCATTGTGGAGATGGCAAGGGCCATGATTCATGGCCAAGGGCTGAAGTTTGAGCTTTGGGGGGAGGCGGTGTCCAATGCGGTGTGTACAAGGAACCGGTGCCCTACTTCAGCCTTGATTGGGAAGACACCCCAAGAAGCTTGGAGTGGGATCAGACCTCATGTGTCTCACATGCGCACCTTTGGGTGCATTGCTTATGCCTTGGTGCCTAGTGCCAAGAGGACCAAGTTGGATGCCAAGGGCATCAAGTGTCTTTTCCTTGGTTATTGTGAGGGAACCAAGGCTTATAGGCTGATGTGTGTGGAGACCAAGAAGATCATCAAGAGTAGAGATGTGACCTTCTTGGAGGATGGAGGTGCTGATCCAAAGCTCTTGGAGATGAGCCCAAGTGGGAGCAATGGAGGACCAGCCCAAAAGGTGGGCACAACTCCAAGAGTGCACCTAGAAGATGAAGGAGATGAAGATGAAGAAGATGAGGACTTGGTGGAGCCCAAGAAGAAGGTGGCCACACCTCAAGGGAAGAGGCCATCAGCCCCTTCTCCAAGATCTTCACCAAGGGAGAAAGAGCATGATCAGCCCTTGGAAGAGCAAGATCAGCCATTAGAGGAGCAAGACCATCCCTTGGAGGAGCAAGAGGAGCCACGTTATCCAACAAGGACCCGGAGGCCACTTGGAGATTGGTGGCTGAATCACATTCTTCCCCCACAACATGAAGAACAAGCCAATGTGGCTTTCCTTGGAGATCCATCCACACTTGGAGAGGTGTTGCGTTGTGAGGATGCAAGCAAGTGGGAGTTGGCCATGCAAGAGGAGTACAAGGCCCTCATTACCAAAGGGACATGGGAGCTTGCTGCCCTTCCTTCCAAGAGATCAAGTTATTGAGATTTCAATGTTATGAATGGATGAAAGGCTTTACTTAGATGGTAGGAAGATACCATGGCCCAAGAGTGGGCTGAACATAAGGGAGAAGCCTTTCCCTAGTTATCCACAAACCATGTGGGATAACCAAACACCATGGGCTGCCTTTGACTACAAGCAATACCCAAAGGACTCTAA